>JAGVSP010000663.1:0-57095 GCA_022494985.1 Micrasema minimum
GAGATTAGCACTAGCCGCAAAATTGGACAGGGAGTTGGATGAATTCATCGATGGTTTGGAAAAACAAAGGTACACTGATGGCTGGCCTGAGGATCGTTGGGAGGTAAGATGCTGATATTTTGTACCAGAAATATCAATTAAATATCCACTTTATTGAAAAACTCCACTGTTGTCATAAATTGAGAAATGCACACTAACACGCGCTACTCATGTCGATTCTCCCCGAGGTGAAAGTGTGAATCTTAAGTTAATTTCTATATACATCATTGTAAACCATTGTAAATGTGTAACTCAATTCCCAAAGTATATTATTATAACCAAGTAAAAAAAAAATTAACAGGAGGAAATGGACAAACACCCTTTTTTCATGAAACAAGCTCCAAGTTCAACGGATACTATCTCTCCATTAACAGAAGGATTGCAACGCTTAAAATATGATCCTGATGAAAATACAGCAGAGGAACTTGCTAAAAGTTATAAAGATGATGGAAATTTTAATTTTAAACATAAAAATTACCGACTCGCTATCATTGGGTGTGTATACAATATAAGAAATGATTATCTTGCTTGAAATGATTATTAAGCTTGTTTAGAACATAATATTGTGTTATTTTTGTAGGTATACCGAAGGGATAAAACAGAAATGTGGTGACAATGACCTAAATGCCAGTTTATATAATAATCGTGCGGCAAGTCACTTTTTCCTTGGGAATTACAGATCTTGTTTCTTTGACTCACAAAAGGCTTTGTCTTTTAATCCAAATCATCACAAGGCTTTATTGCGGACTGCGGAATGTGCTATGAGAATATCTGATTTTGAATCTTGCTTCAAATACTGCGATGAAATTATGAAACTCAATTTTGATAATAACGCCGCCTTGCGAATAAAAAATGAAGCAGAAAAGAAAAAAATTCTTACAGAAAGAGACGAGAGAAAGAAAGAGTTCATCCAGAAAAAGAAATCTGCAAAAGAAGATGATATTTTAAAAGCAATTAAATCAAGAGGTTATTATTTAATTTTATAAGTAATTTATCCAACATTTTTAAAAAATCCCCAAAACCTGATAAAGAATGAAGACATTTTTTAAAATATGCTAAGCAACCTTTTGTTAACATATTATACATACTATTTATCTTTCTGTTTTCTACATAGGTTATTAGAACTACAAAAGTGATTTTGAAGAATTTGAAAGGCCATGTCTCTATTATTTCCTTTTTTGAAAAAATCCAATTGACTTTTAAAAAATATTTGAAGCGTACTTTCATTATTGAAAAGGGGAAAGATAAATCATTAATTTTTTAATATATAAAAATATCTTTGCAAAAATATTCATCTACCTGAGGAAAAACGGAAGTATGTTGTGCAATCAATGTACATTTTTTTAAAACGTTTTATTTTAGAAGCCATAAACGCAGTTATTTGTGCCTCTTATAAAATTTTGTACATGGTAGGTTTCATCAAACCGCCGACGATATTTATGATTTTTAAGTGAATTTTTTGGATGTTTTTCTGTAGGTATCAAGATAGAAGGAAATGCTTCGAAACAATCTACCTTATCTGACCTGGAACCTACATTCCCCGGAGTTGCCGACTGCAGAGTACACGCAGCATCAGAACACAAACTAGTCTGGCCAGTTCTATTTCTCTACCCTGAATACCAAATCACCGACTTTATCCAGAATTGTGAAGAGACAACTATCCTGGCGGATCATCTAACTGAAATGTTTGAAAACCCCCCCAGAATGGGACAAGAATCGTCATTATACACTAGATAACATCCATGTTTATTACGAAGGAGTAAAAAAATGTAATTTGTTTAAAGTTGACACCAACAAGACTTTATTAGAAATAATGCAGGAAGAATATTTTGAATTAAGAGCGGGTACTCCAGCTTTTATAATACTTGTAAGTGGTAGTACAACAGAGAAATCTTTTCTACAGTCATACAGATGATATTCATAGATCATACATTTTATATAACTTTTTGTTTATAAATAAATTTATATTTAAAAGAACACAGTTTGTGGCCTTTTATTTCACGTAGTGATGTAATCTACCGGAGTAAATATATCGCTCACTGGAGAGTAGTGACACTTTTCAATAAAGTTGGTTTTGAGTGAAACAATGTAAAAGAAATCTATATTTTTAATTACATACTTTCTTTTGCGTGCCTCATTGAACTAGCCCATAAGTAATACTGATAGTTTTTTTATGTCAATACTGAAGTAGGGTTTTTTGATGTCAATACTAAACTTGCACCATGAATACTAAACTTCGCTAACTTAATTAAATAAGTGTATTTTTTGTCTCCACAATACAGGTTTCACTATGTAATTCTATAAAAATACATCACAACATAGCAGCAGTTTATAGGACTTTCATTCATACCAAAAACTATTGTTATTGTAATCAAGTGCAGAATGCTAAAATTTTACAAAATCCACCAACTTGATAAACATAAGGCCTCTCTTTCTATGCAATACAAATAAATGTGACAGAAGAGAGATAAGTGATTTCTCCGAAATTCGTAGTTGGAAATTTAACTGTCACATATTTAAAATTAATTGACAGCATGGTGTACAAATTTATATGGAAGCTTATGATGTCAAATTGTAGGATATTTTAATATTTTTTTATAATTTTTTTGTCATTATGATTTATTTTCCTTTGATAAATTTTAATTTCAAATACCTAACTCAGTTTACTTTCCTTGTATAATATTATTATAGTATAAACTCCTTGGTTGTGATAGAATAGGTGGCGTTTACGGTGTAGTGGCCACAATGCCACATTCACACCGCTGAGGTCTCAGGTTCGATTCCCAATAAGATCTCCAAAATAAAGTGTTTTTTCAAACCTGGGTGATATATTACCTATTTCCCTCTGCTATTGGAACCTTTTGGCCTGTCGAAAGGGTTTAAAATAAAATAATCCTGAAAACATTAGATTGAATTTTCTCCTTTACCCTTTCAGACCTAACACGATCATGCAGGTTCACTGAATAATAAAAATCTTGAATATCAATAAAGTTTTCATCATAATATTTTGGCTCACATCAATCGTGAGGGTTCATAGAAGTACTACCAGGTGCAGCGATTATCAATATACAGATCGGCACGAGGTTGATATCGACCTTGTATCAATGCAAATCCACAGAAAACCGACGATACAAGGTCGATAAACGCTTGTATCGACCTCTATCAACATGTCGATATATTCATAATCGCTCTACAGGTGTGGTGAAACAAATGCCTGGGTTTCGAAGATCCGTTTCCCTGCCCGTGGTGGGTGTAGAAAGTTGGAAGAGGTCTCATCTTGACCGTTATATAGTATTATTCTCAGTTGATGCCAAAATGTCAACAGGTGAGCGCTGGGTCAATGTGAGGACACTTTTAGAAAATGATAAACAAAGATCATGACAAAAATTATAAAAATAAAATTAGAGCACTATGTACTATGGTAAATAAATGTTTTATTTTTTGGGTGAAACAAACTCAATTTACTAATTTGATAATGTGTTTATTTCAATTTAAGATAAATATTCATTCAGTTTAACTATAAAATGAAAAAACGGAGATCACATGAAAACATGTGACTTGGAAGATATTAAATAAAGTTTATGGAGTTGATGATAATCACACAATACTTTCATACAAGAATAATATTATACAGTGAATTTTCTTCAGTATACCCAGGGCTTTTTTTTTTTTTTAAAAAAAAGGTGCCGGAACGCACTTCATGTCAAGCTTTTTAATAAAAAAAAAAATATATTCAAATGTAACTTATATGAAATTAAAAGGAGTTAAGCCACGCTATCATTTTAACGAATTATTATTATAATTACTTAAGCGCAAATATTTTTTCGTTTAATTGATTTTAAAATAAAACTGTGAAAAAAGGTGCCGGAACGCCGTTCCACCACGTTAAATGGAAAAAAAGCCCTGAGTATACCTAATAAAAAATAAATAAACATGAAGATGTTATGTTGCAACTTGTATTGGGAATTGCACTAATGCAGATTAATAGCAATAGTAAAAGCTATATTTATAATTTATTGTTTTTTTTTTTAAATTCTAAAAAATATTATAATTTTGTCAACACAAATCCATCATATTAGTGACACAAAACGCAGTTCATTTTACTATATTTTTTGTCTTCTTCATGATTAGTAGAATCACACAATTTATTTCTTGGTATCCTCACAAAGCACCTCAATCCATATCTGAATTTAAAGAATTCAAGATTTCATCTTGTTTCTAAAATAGTTACACCGATGTTTTTTGTGTGAGGTACTCGGACAATTTGTGGTATGTCAGTTTATGAAAATACACAAGTAAACAATTACATATTATTATTCAATACCACACAACAAATTTACATAGTTTTATTATGTGCATTCTTATAAAATATAAAATCACTTTTAAGTTTACAAAGTTAGAAATGCTACTGTTACAAAATTAGTACACAATTTATATTAAATATTTATATACATAGTTACCTAACAGAATATCCTGTTTTTGTAGAAATTCAGTCTTGAATTTGGTGGGTTCAGATTATAAGATTATAAATGTTTATTAATTTGACAGCAAAAATGACATCCACAATAATATTGACACCTTATCCACGGTTGAAAAATAAAAATAATAGTTAAGTCATAATGTAATGAATGTGGATATAATCATAAATGAAAAACATAAATTGGGCAAAAAGATTTTGATAGGTTTTCAGTATTTGATATCTAGTAAAAATTAAAAATGATTACAAAATGTATAGATCAATAACCAAGATCCTGTATGACCATTTCATTAAATTCTTCTTCATCAGCCATTGTTCGTCCACTGCTGGACATAGGCCTCCCCCATATTGGTCCACTGCTTTCTGTCCTGGGCCTCGAGCTGCCATCTGGATCCTGCAGTACTTTTTATGTCATCTGTCTCATCTTCTTGGTGGTCTTCCTTTCATTGAATTATTTATCTTTAATATTATTATCATTTTTAGAAATGTGGCAGTGTATGTTAAACTACAACAAAAATAGATTTTCAAAGACAATTTCGTCTAGATAAATCTATAAGTCTTTTTTATTAGGCGAGTTCAATCATCGAAAATGGACTCATGAAAATAGTAGTTAGATAATAACTTTCTGTGGTACATATTCCAGACAAGCACCAGGAATACCTCTTTAGCAACCATTGTATATTGTAAAATATAGAAATTCTGAGTTACAATTTAAGTATTTTCTTACACACTGTAAAACATGTATATAAATTTGTAAATTGTACTTTATTGAAAAAAAAAAAACATTCAAACAAAAAAGAGCATCTTGACTTAACAGAACATAAATAAAATTTCACAATACATACTTTTATCAGTAATTATTTTGATGGCAAGATTTTATTTTAGTGAAAACTAAAATTTGATGTATATTATATTACATATATATACATATAATATAATATATGAGAGCACACTGATAAATTTATGATAATACAGTCTTATCACTATAGCTAAACCTAGACGCAAACACAAAAAAAACACATAATATTTAACTTACATATTAAAACGAGTATGGAAATGATTCATATTGGACAACATAGCACATCAACTTTTATATTGTTAGCTTAACATGTAATTAATAACTGGGGCAGTTTCAAATGAATTATTTTATTATAAGCATATTATGTAGATGCCTACCTTAATTTCTATATGAACTTCACGTATGATACACGATCAAGGTTTTTATTAGTAAAAATACTGTGAAGTCAATTCAATTTGACTAAAACTATTTTGTATTTTTTTTACTGGGTTCCAAATTTAGCAATATTATGTATGTATCAGTTTTGATTGGGTTTATCTAGTGTTATTACAACCCACACAATCAGATATGAGGCGCTGAGTACTAAAGGAACATAAGCGTCATTTTACATCGAATTCTAAGTATGTAGTCATAGGTTTCAAGCCACACTACTCAAACCACATTTATTTTAAGAGAAAAATGCTTTAATCTCGTCTTTGTCCTAATTTTACATAACTTGTTTAATTTATGTTTACCAAAATGCAAAATATAAACCACAGTCGTTATCGTTATTTGATATAAAAGGGTCATAAATACTAAGAAGCCATTTTGCTAAGAACTGTCAAAATGTTGCTTAAGTTCCTCTGGTCCTCAGCACCTCATATATAAATACGTAAATGTAAAGTAGCTGTGTTGATTAAAGTTAGTACTAAACTAAATAATCAGCCAAATCAGTCTGATATTGAAAAGGCAAACATACTAAAACCTATTATTAATTCATAGTACCTATATTTATGGTTATTATCACTATCTATTCACACATTTTATACAATATTGTCACCAATATAATAAGTAAATAGACCAAAAGACTTAACATTAACACAAAGCTCTATTTTGGACAAAAAAACTATATGCAATAGCCAAAACAAACTTATGTTAAATATTTCGAGGGTAGTACGTTTTCTTTTTGTTAAATAGTCTATTTCAAGAACCCTATGAAACAGTATACTTTGATAGAATATGGTGAGATTGGTGTCACATGATTTTTCTATAATTTTATATAATATATCGGTATTTATAGAAAGCAGTCTTAAATAGTTCATACTATAAGTACACAAATACGAGTAAATTTCATAAGGCCTTGGCTGAATGTAATATTGTGCAGTATATTCAATCAAGATTCTCAGAATCAGATTGTAAAAAAGTCACTAGATATAGCAGGACACTTTATTTACGATGTATTAATTTTGGGATAAATAAATGCCGTTGTTTGTAGCACTGGCAGTGAGAATTTACATATCTACTAATGCCCTTGATGATCAGTCCTCTAGTTACGTTACTTCACGATGAAGTGAACAGTGTAAAATGATCTAGACTCCGGTAGCTGCCTCTAGAGATGTAATATTCAGTGGGAAATGGCTAGAATTGGAGTTGCTGGATGCAGACAGGACTAGCTTGTGTCAGGGTTCGTCCAAATCACTGGGGGGCTCGAGGGCGGGACACAGTGTGACAGCCACACCACGGTTCAGTGAGACGGCCGGGTAAAATACACCATAGAGATCAGTAAAAGCGATCCCACCCTGTAAAATAACAGTCATTACTAACAAAAGGGTCAGATATTATTGATATCTCAACAGAGACAGAGAAACTCTGTAAACGAATGTGGGTTATCTAGGCGTTTACAGGGCTTATGACCTGTCATTGGCTGGGTCAGCCCAGCATGGGTATAATCCAGTAATTTGTCTACAAGTATTTGTATACGTTCAAAACGTTGTTAACAAAAGGGTCGTCGATAAAAATATGTCAGCACAATTTATCAAAAATTGTGGAATATTTTTTCTGATGTACCATTAAATTGACTTTCCTTGCAAGTTTTATTTGATGTCATCGTGTAAGTGGAGTGAATAAGTTACCTGCGGCTGTCCATCCACCGTGAAGCGGAGGGTGTGGGAGTCGAGGTCCAGCAGCACGCCCACCTCGGAGCCGGGTCCTATTCCCCCCTCTTGGCGGGAGTGGTGAGCCCCGTCGTGCTGGAACCAGGAGCGGGATCCATCTATGTACATGGCCCAACCGCTGTTGTCCTTTCCTGCAAAATTTTGTTATTATTTCAGTTTTCTCTCTTAGTCGCTGTGGCAAAAGTAAATAAAATACAAATATGGATGTGTCACAACCAAAGTGTAAACATGTCCAATACCATACGCGTCTTGTTCCATACTGATTTCATAGTCACACAACTGACTTACTTGTCCAACCACTAGGAACGGAAGTAAATAGCTTATCTAGTGTAACATCAATATCATTGTTAAGATGATTTTTTTTTCAAAAATTTTTTGGAATTTATTTTCAAATTTTATTTATTTAGTCAAGTTAATAGTATCCATAAATAAAACAAAATAAAAAACGTATTTTAATAAGAATTCACGAAACTTTACTTGATCTGCGGTACTTATGAAAGCTTTTATGAGAAGAAAAAAAAGTTCTTTTTTTAGATTCAAAAGTCATATTACACATTCGACTCCAAATATGATGTAGATTCACCAGTTTTCGGGTTGTACTACAAGTTTTGTTACACCATGTATAGGAACTATACGACTTGAATAAAAAAAGCAAAATAGTGTATTGTAAATTAATTATAATATTATGTAGAACAAAAGTAAATCATGAAAAAAATATTATTACCCAGCATCTTGTCTCTGGACACGTCAGCCCTGGCGATGCCGAAGGCGGGGTCGGTGTCGGCGTCGTAGCGGTCCACTGTGAGGCGCCAGTAGTGCACGCCGCGCGACAGCCCCACGCCGGCCAGCGCCACGCGGTGCTCCCAGCCCGCCACGCGCGCCCCCAGCCCCGCCCCGCACAGGGACAGCCCCTCCACGCGACCACCGCCCTCCCAGCTGAACCATGCCACTGGGGACCAAAAAGAATAAGAGTTATTGACATCGGCTTAAGATAATTGGCGGTCATATGACCTGCAGTCGTTCCTATAAAAAAATTGTGTTTTTTTATTTTCCCCCTGGATTTCGGCACAAGAGTAATTATTTTTTAAAACATATTTTAGATCTTTCAGAAAGGTGTCTGTATATAATAACTTTCACTCATAATAAATCAATTATTTTGACTTTGAAGTCTGTATTTCCCAAATTTTCAAAAACAAAAAACGAAACGCCACAAACCCCGATTCCGTTCGGGTTTCCGATTCAATACATTTTGTATCGGGAAATATTTCTGCTAATTGAATTTCATGATAATTGAAGTCTTTACACTTTTATACTCTTTATAAATTGCCGTGGTTTTTAACATTTTCTTTTTACACCTCAAAAGAGTAAAAAAAATATATAAAAGAACAATATAAAATATAACCTGGAAAATCTGGGTAGACATTTTTGCTATGCTACTCAGATGTGAATATCCAAAATGAAGGCAGCCAAGTGATTTATTAATTAGTAAAAAAATTGATAAAACTGAAATCGAAATCATTAAGTGATATTTAAAAAAAAAACAGAAAAAAAGAAGTAATGCATTTTAATGTACATATTGTGATTGTACAAAAAGTGTAATAGATACATTATTTGGAAAAACAAATTGTAGTTAATATCCCTTATGAATAGAAATATAATGAGACTTATTTACCCGGTGCAGTTTGCAATCCAATCAGTTCACTGTACATCCCTTCTCCCGTGGCATTAAACGCCTTCACCCGAGCGTTATACAGGGAGTTAAAGTGGAGGCCGTCTACTGTACACATTGTCTCTCTCCCGCAGTACACCTCCTGAAAATTTATATTCATATATCATCATCATCATTCACAGAGGATCGGAAATGGATTAATGATGATGATAATGTAACAGAATTGCAGAAATCCGATTCCATCTTGAATTATTAATTATCAAACCTCAAATTAATTTATTTTTTTTTTTATTTATTTTATAAGTCACGATACAGTTCTTATCAAACTTAAATTTAAGTTTTTCCACGAGGTTCTTAAAAATAGTTACATAGTACTCAGTCACTCATAATAACAAAAATATACAAATTAAATTTTGAACATCATTATTTTAAACATTTCAAAGCCAGCCATATTTTCTATGGAAGGCAGCCATTTTTAAGTATTAAAATTTGGAAAAATAAAAAGTTGGAGTACGAGGTTACATGGATTTGAATATTTTAAGTCTATTGGAATTTGGTAAACACTCTAGTCAGTAATATTTTTACAGCTCTTTGTTTTTAACGTCAAAAAGTACTGTGAGATATCTTGCTCATAGCCTGATTCAAACGGTTTTTGCGAGATGTCTTACTTTTGGCAAAGAAATGGTTAAAGGTGTGATTTGTCCATGAAGCTTATAAATAATAAAACATCCAACAGAATAGATTACCCTAAATTCCCCACCGTGGCCATCATCAAGTTCCAGAACGTAACCTTCCACGTAGCTGTGTACGGGAGGTGTCCAGGCCACTGTTACAGAGTTGTTCTCCGCAGCACACAACTCTGGAGCTAGACCAGGGCACCCGGGGGCTAAAAGTTCATATCAACCTGTTACTTCAACACAAAAGACAAAATAACTGTACCCTGGCGATATAACTGACCTTTATTTCAATGGAAGAATTTTTAATAGCAGTATTCAAAATTTTTAATAACTTAATTAATTACAGAATTGTTTTTTTGATTACATTCTTTTAAATCTAAAAGGATTATGTATTTAAAATTGAAAAAAAAAAACTAAATCTTAGATATAAAAATCAATGTTTGATTTGCGCCGGGTACCCGCCGGGTTGTTCTAATATAAAAGACAACCAAATGTAATAATCCATTTTTTGTCCTTAGAGTAAGGTATGGCGGTATAGCTCATTAATCGAAAATAGTCCATTGAAAAATTCTTAAAAAGTATTATTTATTTCTTATAATTCACAGTTAAGTCAGATTTATCGCCAGGAAACGAATACTATATTTTTATCGTAACTTTATTATAAATAATATAACACAAGTACCTGCAGGTTGTCTGTCTTCCCCATTCACAGCAGCTTGTGTGAGAAGTTATATGAGATTATAATGTATACAGGCTAATTATCTTATAATTTACAGATAAATAAATTGGGATAACTATTTTACGTTTCAGGTTAAATTGATAATACAATAGTGGGATGTCAAAGATAAAGAAAATTATTCAACAGTTTATAAATAAAGTAGTTTTGGTTAATTTCGTATACTCATAATAAATAAATACAGAATTTGTCAGTGGAAATTGATTGTCGGTGAAATATAATAAATTCGAGAAGAATGAAACAGTGGGTATCCTTACGTTTCATTTGTATGAAGTTGAGTTGGTTTATGGCGGTCAGGAGAGAACGATCATCTAGGGTCAGGTCGGGGCAGGGCGGGGGGAGGCGCGGGGGGCCTGGAGGGCCCGCGCACAGCTCACCCCCACTACGGCAGCACGACCGGCCAATAGGGACCCCACCTGAATACCCAAATTTCAGATTTCTGTTAATACATTGTCATACAAACATCTTTTTCTTGTTTTTTAACCTCAGCAAATTAAATAACCATCAATCTATTTCCCTGTAGCCCTGAACTGCAGACAGATCGTAAGTAGTGGACGTCCAGGACGCCGGGAACTTGATGCCTTGTAAAATAGACAAGCTCAGGCCCATTTGGCCACCCAGCCGAAGAATATTATATACTTAAAAAAATATATCGCCACGGTTCTAAAAAAATTATATTGCCTTGGTATCATGAGTCTACTTTATAACGGAGCATTGTATTGCTTAACAGCTTGGATCAGTAGAAAGCTTATAATTTTAAAGACCTTTTCTTTGGCCAAAAACTAAACTCGGATGCTAGCAATAAGTAACAGCATGCTATTTTACGTACTTGTAAAAAGGAAGCACTCTCAGTTTCCTTGAGTGCCTCTATGCAGAACTGCAGCAGGCCAGTGGCACTTTGTAGGCGGCGTGTACATGTTGCCGCTTGCTCTTTCATGTCCCTTATTCGCCCGTCTCTGTCGTTCCTTACAGAGTCCAATAATGTCTCTCTTCTCGCTCTTACTGCGTCCACAAGTGCCTCACATTGAATGTTGACTACATTCTCAAACTCGATGTAAGATTCCTACAAAAATATATTATAATAGTCAATGGTGAGAGGACCAATTACCATTTTGGTTATTTCGTTATAAATATCAAGCAATAAACGATAACATTAGAAAGAAAAGTGTGGCACTAGTGTATAAAAAGTATGGATGATGCATTAGTGAAAATATCCTAGGGCCAATGAGTTAATTTTCAGCTCTCAATATATGAAGAGTACTTGTAGATTATCCGTTTTTGTTTACATATTGGTTTTCAGGGATTTAATTATTCCATAAATATGACAAGACACTCACATTTATTTTATCGCTTAGTGTTTTGACCCTTTGTATATATTCAGTCATTGCGAGGGCCTTTTCTGATAATAGTTGAAGGTTTTGTGATAACTCAGTCTGAAATAAAAAATGCATATTAATAGTATCCAAGATAATCGATTGGCTACCAGATCCTGAGACCCCTTCCCAAGTTACGTCCATGTCTCGTAATTCTAATGTAAACCGCTGACAAGTTGTCAGCAGTGAACATCCAGGAAGCCAGGACCTGTTGCTTTGTAAAATAGGCAAGCATGCTTAAGGCAATATGACCCAGCCAGGTTACACTAGCTGTTGCTGTGCCCGTTGCTTTAGAACAACATCAAGAGCTCCAGAAAAAGATTAACACATTTTCCTGAAAATAGTAGAATACAGATAGGTTAAAAATGGGATTGTGGTTAGCGTGTTAGACTACCACTCGAGAGGGTTTGACTACAATATCCATATTTATTTAATACACTAATATTTTTCGTAATCTGAGACATGAAGTTGATTAAACCCATAGAAGCAAGGTGCATGCGGTAGGGATCAATAATATATCTACATGTAATTAAGCATACCTTTTGTGTTTTACACGCAACAGCGAGCTGCTGTACTTCATGGGCAATGTGTCTCTCTTGCAGGCAACGGGAGCAGACCGCCTGGCGGCACGGGGTACAGTGTGCCACCAGCGGCGCGCCCCCGTGCTCCCCGCAGCCTGCGCCGCCCCCGCGCTTAGCCCCCGCCGCCACTAGCGTGTGGCGCGACAGCGGCCCGCGGGACGGGTGGCAGGATTCGCGGCAGCTGTCGCAATAGAGCACAGAGCACTGTTCACAATGGACGGATGCAGACTTAGGAGGATCCTCTTCACACATTTGACAAAATTGAACAATCTCACTTTTTGATCCATCTCCGAATTTTTCAATAATCCTTTGCATAACACGATACTTCGGCAGATTGTTTGCGCCGTTTTCGTCGAAATATACGGGCTTTTGGCATGTAGGGCAGGTGAGGAACAACGCGGTCGGGGGAAATATGGCACCATTGATACAGGAACCCACGTAACTACTGGGACGAGAGCTGCATACCACGCCGCTGTCGGTCTCGCTAAGTATGGAGACCTTGTCCGCCTCCTGATAATCTCCGGAGCTGGATGAAGCGACGCTTTCGGCCTCGCTCCCCGTCACAGGCTGCTGCAGGCCTAGAGCGCACGCCAAGCACAACGCGTGACCGCAAGGAAGAAGCACTGGCTTTTCGAAAAAATGTTTGCAAGCTAAACATCGCAATTCTTCTTCCATTTTCAGTTCACCTGTATAATTATTACATCGCAAGCGTACACACTAAGTATACCGAATCGTTTACACTATTTTTTATTTACAAATAGTGAGAATACAGTGAACAAAATATTTAGATTATCACAAAGGGTGGGTCAGCGACCCTCGAGCAATCAAATAGGTTACAGAGACAGAAAATTGGACAATATTGACTAAACGTCTGTGTAATAGTTTCGTTAGGCGATTTATTTTTATAGTACAATTTTAAAATCATTACATTTTCTGTAAGCTTCAATGTATTAGTTAAATTATTAAAATTAAAAAAACGTAAAAACTTCTATACGCCATTGTTTTTCAGTTTTTTGTTTTTCCCGACAGCCCGACACAAAAGCCAGACATTTTATTTAAGCTGGCTACTGGCTATAGACATGGGCGCATGGGCGCCATCAAGAGCCAGCGCTAGCGTGTGGAAGCCAGATTTGTAGACAACTTTGTATAAAATATATTATAAATATGAAAAATCTTAAATTGTGTTTCATACTTTTCCGAGTGTGCACTAAATAGCGGAACTAGCGCCGTTTTGTAAAGGTTTTACTGTATGAAATGCAATCGATAACCGTGTAAAAATCCAAACAATAAATAACTATCATATCCCGCTTATTAATTATTGGATTGCACTGACGGTTTCGTGATTTTTGTTTTATTATTCTGCATTCACAGAAAAATTCGGTGTACAAGTCCATCCTGAATTTCTTTCCTTCATTCCTCTATTTAGAGTTAATACCGTATTATACAAAATAAAATATTCTCAATACAAAACAAATAGAAATTTGTAAACGTAATGATTTCCTTAATTTTTAATCTGGAGACAATGTTATGGTTGCGTTTGATAAAAAATCTATAAAAAACCTTTTCCTGCATTCGCAGAAAAAATAAGGTACAAGCCCATTGTCAATGGGCTTAAAACAGTTATTAAATGAAAATGAATCATAACGACAGAGGAATTACTTCATAATATTAACTTGAATTTCGTTTAAATAGACGTGACTGCGTAAAAATGTATGCGGTGCCGTCAGACAAATTTTAAATATGTTTGAAGAAATTCCAGAAGAGATAAAAAAAGAAAAAAGTCTGTATTTAAGTCTAGGTTAAGAAAAATATATTGCAACTAATTGTTTAAGGTTTTTCTATTTACACGAAATAATAAAATGTTTATATGAGGACATACGTAAAAGAATCAGGTATGTACTTCTTTAAGATCAAATAAATAAATAATATGTCACAGTTAAATTTCGAAGCTTTAGTAGAAATTATTTATTATCTTTTTTCTGTCATATTTAAGCGTATTGTATCGCCACCCCCTGAAACGTAGAGGGGGTGTCGATTGTATAGAAAGAGAGGCTTTATAATATTATTATCGAGGTGGTAATTTGGTAAAACTTTAGTGTTTTGCATTTGGTCAAAACTAACATAGGACATAGGACGCAACTCCCAGGTTGAGAATCGATGGTGTTTGAGTATTATAGACAATAATACATAGATAAACAACATAATATATGTAGACAAGCAAACTTATTTAGTGATTTACTTGACTTCATTTTGTGTACTTCGTTGACTTGTCAATGTTTATTATTTTTAATTTTTGCTTACTGAAATTTTGACAGCTGAAATTTATTCTTGATTGTACGGATTGAATTCTAAGTGAGTTTAGACCTTTTTGATAAATAAAGATTTAGCAACTACATTTAATATTTTTTTTTTGTGGATTAGGTTAATAAAATTTGAAGTTGATATGAACGCATTCGTGGTTATGTGCTTTCACAAAATACTTACAAAATACAAACAAATTATTAATTCGTGTCAATGATTTAAGAAACAATGAACATGATTTTTTATACGAAATTATGATTCCAGGTACAATATATTTTGCTGGTCCAGGATGGCTGCCGAAAATTTGAATTTTGATGAGTGAAAAAAAATCTGGCGGGTATGTGCAGAATCTCGTAATTATTATTTTTATCGTCATGAATTGCTATTGTTTGTTTAAATGTGTCTCCCTCGTTTCAGAATTGGGTCTTTATGAATCTGGAATGAACGTAAAGGATATGGTAGATTTGATGTCTGCCATACAGAACTCCAGACATTCGGCCCAGGAAGAAGAGCTCATTAGAGAATCTAAAATGACTCAGGTAAAGAAAATATTTTTTTCGTTTTCATGGTTATTATGTTGTAAAGTAAAGAAAGGTAGAAATCCACAGAGAAAAAAACCTATCTCGCTATATACAAAATCAGAGAATAAGAAGTGGAACTAGAAATATCTATCTTTATAAATTTCGTTAAACAACACTTGTAATATTTTTTTCGGTTGTCGGCTAAATTGAGTTAAAATGTACAAAGTGGCGACATAAATTAACTTAAAACAAAAATCCATATGCTCCACACAGGGAACGGATATAGAATGATGGTGATGATGAAAAGACTATGTGGTATCAAAACCGTGGTAACTAGTTTAGTTACCATAGTTGCACGAGTCTTAGCAAAAAACTGCGATTGCTTTATAGACCAGTCAATATAAATATGTTTGTATGGAGTAAGTTGCATTAATTGCACTTCAGGGAAAACATTATTGATAATTATTCCAGATTTATAATGAATAATTAGCCAACAAAGCAATAGAATTAAATTTTAAGGGTGAATGAAAAATGAAAAACTGGTGATATAATGGCTTCTTTTAAAAGGATTTAACCATAGTAACGATAATAGTATCGATAAAAATAAATATACAGTAAGTATTGAATAATTCAAATCTCTAAAAGTGCAATTTTCTTTGTCTCGTTTTATACACTTCAATTTCGTTGTCATTGCACTCAATGCATATGGGGCTTAGCTCTCTTCACCACCACGGCGACCATTTATTGAAGGTGTCCTTGGATATAAATATGAATTATCACCACAAGATCATTTTTTGTTCAGTGAACAATAGCAAATTGAGGTATTTCTCAGGACTCAACTTCCATAAAAATGCAAAATCACAAAAAATGCTTAGTAAAATAGCAACACTATTATATACAAACCAATATTATACTAAAGTGTCTTTAATGGAATCGAAAACTTTATATTTACTTGACTATTAAAATTCTAGTTTTGTCAATCTTTGCTAACAGCAAAAATATTATTTAATGTAGAGCAATATTTTTTTAATTTATAAATTATTTTAACTTGGTGCTTAAAGCATAAGATCGATTAATTACCTTCATAAAGAACAAATGAATGAATTTATTAGTGCCCTATCCACTTTTAGGAAACAAAATTTTAGAACAAATATTTTCTTTTTCGATTTTTTAATAGCATGAAATTGTATGTATTGTAATAAGCACTTTATACGGAACCAAAAATTGTACAGTTTCTTGTTCAAAAAACTGTACAGTCTGTCAAAAGACACGTTAAATATGTATATTTTTTTATTGGGATCTTAAGTTATTATCGTATGTTTGCACACAGAAAATAATGTAAATATGTTATTTGTTTTTTACGTTTTTAAAAGCATTAAATATATCAATATTGACAAAAATTTTACATAAAAAACATCAACTGTCAGGTCAGCCAAAAGTCGCGTCGCGCCGACCATTAATTATTCCATACAGCTTTCGCTTTATACTGGACAGTTTTTAAACTGCACAAGAAACTGTACTGTTTTCTGTCCCGTATAAATTGCGCTTAAAGCAAATTGAATAATAGTAAATTTCCATTTTCAGGCTGAGAGTACCACAGACACAGTCACTAAAGTATTAGAAGTAAAGCGAGGAATGGAAAGGAGGTATAAAAATGCTCCGGAGCGCAGGTTACCTTGGAACCTATTTCCTATTCCTGAACAACTGTCTCTGGAGCAACGAGTTCACGTAATGACGGCTTACAAGGAACAGCTGAGTGTTTGCCGTTACCGCAGAGCCAAGACATCTTCAATATTTGCAGACTGAAGAAGACATTCCTACCTAAAAACTCCGAGACGCATGTTTCTAATATATCGGAAAAGATGCATTTAGATGTTACATCTGGTGATGAAGTTGAAAGTAGCCAAAATGATTCAAAGCGCTGGAGATCTCCATCTCCTGAAGCTTCAAGTTCCAAAATGATGGTTGTAGCTCAAGTTCACAGGGATTCCCAAAATATGAATAGCATTCAAATTATTGATGATGATGAACAAGATAAAAAGGTATGCAATTACATAGTATAGTATTTCCCTACATTGTCGGAGTTTTGTATAAAGAGGGAACAAGCTAAATAACAATTTTACAGAAGAGTCGTTTCAAACTCTCCTCGTTACTTTTTAAGCAGCCAAACACAAAATTTAATAGTCTTACTTTTTTTTTTTTTTTTTTTTTTTTTTTTTTTTTTTTTTTTTTTTTTTTTTTTTTTTTATTTTTTTTTTTTTTATTTATTTCAAAAGAAAATTTTTGTTTACATGGATATACATTTAAACACATATATGTACAATAAAAAATATATATATATATAAACAAAAATCCCACCAAGGCATAGCCTGTTTGTGGGTATACTGTGAAAATCATACAGTGTGCACGTGGCAAAAGAGAAAGATAAAGTTAAAAAAAATAAATGGAAAAAACATATAATAATACTGACGATATTTTAATACAATTAATATATTTTGACTAGTTACATATTATAATATGTTGTCGGTGAAATGTATGGTCATAGTTTAATGAACCTACCTAAATAGAACCATAGATTTAACATGTAACAAAACTGGCGACAATGTAGTTATTGAATTCAACGAGCCCCTGCGGTGCGATTCTCTAAGGTTTTAGACACTTCTGCGCATACGAATTCAGTACAAAATCGTATGCGCAGTAGTTTAAAAACACTTACAGAATCGAAGCGCTGATCCCTCTTAAGGATTAAAATAATAACTTATTGTATATTTTACAATGTTTAAAATATCTCTTTACTTTTTTCCAGATGCCAACAAACTGTATGAAAAGGCCGAAGCGATTGAAGATTTCTATTGATGAATAGTATTCATGAAACATGATATTATTTATGGATTCCTCATGACATTGAAACGTTATACATTATAATTATATAAAGCTGTTATATTGATTAATATGTATTTGGGTGCACAGTGGCGGTTATTCTTCCTTAAGCCCTGTCTACACTCTAGTGATAGGCACACTGCGAGGCAGTGCTTAAAAGCTTCGTTTTCATGCAAAATAATATGTGCGGCAGTTCAGTAGTGTATACGGGACTCACTTGCTTTTACTACCACTAAAAATCTTATTCTTTCAATTCTATACTGGTCCTTTAACTTTTTATATTATAATTAGTAAAGTAAGTTGTACAGGGAATGATAAAATTATTCCACAAGTCATTGGAGTCTCGTCAAACAAATATGGGAGATCCTTACTCAGATATAGCAATAATACACTATGATTTACTTGCAATGACCTACTTAGAAGATATTATGTCCTTGTTTTTTTATGTAAGACATAATATAGCCTTTAAACTTTTATCTTCTTTGATAATTTCGCAGTTGGGTTAGGCTGCCATTGTGTGACTCATTTACAGTTTGCCAATTTTAGTAGCACAAAAATGTTGTTTTATACTTTCCTCAAAAATGTATAGCTCCTAGTTTTAAGAAGATTAATAAATTTAATCACTTTTGTTATTTTTTATTTGCCATCTTTCCATTATCATTTGATTAATTTGTGTACTAATAATGTTTTTCAGTCACTAAAAAACTGCAATTCCATGTTTTTTTCGCATTCTTTATTTATCAACATTAACTTAATAAGAGCATTTTCAGTCAATTTACACCAAAATATAAAATATTACATGGGTAAACAGTTAACTATTTGTTTTATTCCAGAGGCAAGGGTATGAAATACTATGTCATTTGTATTTTGAAATATTATGCTACGATTCTGCCTTTTTAAAAATAAAGCTTTGACAGCTGCATGAAGAAATACATAGTAGTAGAGTAGGTAAACATACCTTTGGTAATGATCCAAATAATAATTGGCCTACATAGATTTAGAAAATGATTTTCATTTAAAAAGTGTCTAAAATGTAATAGATATCAGATTCTTTTTTACTTCTCTCTGAGGTTAGAAAAAACATTGTTTTCATTTTTTTACAAAAAAGGTAAGAATAAAATAAAAAGTAGCTCTCAAATTTCTAGCGTTTGACATTTGGTTTGTTTTAATTTTGCTGCCATCTTCAGTTATCCCGAAAAATGCCAAAAATGAAGGGTTCCTGTTATTTTTTTTCTTAGAATTCACACATTTTTTCGAAAATCGGTCTCTGTATTTCCCTAAAAAATGTATTACAGCATAGGTATATTATGTGATGATTTTTTCAAAGCTTTAAACACTAAGCATAGGTGCAGCCTTAAAAAACTTAGAGCAGGATCATCAATATATCTACATGTAGATAAACATAAGATCGATAAAATCATTTATCGTCTATCGAATCGACCTTGTATCGATAAAAATCCACAGATAATGCGCTTATTATAAATCTTAAGGCTATGTAAATATCGTCGTCAATGGGAAAATAAATATCTCCTTCATAGGAGATATTTAGATATACATAGGAGATATAAAATAAATATCTCCTTCATAGACCTCATGGTCGATTTTACAAAAATGAGTTAAATATGAGATTGCATAGAGTTTCAACTGTTCTACCGATTGGGATATTTAACAAATTTTTGTAAAATTGACCACATAGGAAGTATTTTCCCATTGACGACGATATGCAATTCAAAATAATCCTTGATAATCTCACACAGGTACATAATATGATAGATGATTGGAAGATATTGCTAAAAAGCAATAAGCCCGCCCTTGTACTCTTACTATGTAATTGTACATGAAGTTTTAAATAAATAAATATTATTTAAGTACCTACTAGGTAATTAAAAAATTCACCCAATCAAAAAGAACAGATGAACATTACTGTGAAATTTGGCATAATTTGACTTTGATCAGCTTTTAATTTTTGTAAAATGTCTAATAAAAATGCCGGAGAAGCAGAAGGTGAAGATGAAATAGGAATTGGGGTAAGTTATTCATCTGAATTATTACACCTTTGTTATTGTTATTAGGTACATTATGCAAAAACTTGTACATAATGTTTTTAACATTGCTACTTTTCTGTATCTCTGTAATCTGATTCCTAAGAATATAGAATCTCAAATTTTGCACCGCCTGTATTATTGTTCAAATCAAATAAGATGGAAATTGAATTTCAAGATAGGTACACTTACAATCAATTATTCATTTTTAAATATATTAATTTTGATGCCACATTTTTTACTTCTGTTCTACACATATTTTAGGTACAGGAAATGAATTTGTAATCTTCCCAGGATATCGCTATCACGGCTCGTGGAGCGCTGCTTTTCCGGAAGGAAAAGGTTTCTTTACCTTTGAGTCTGGCTGTATGCAGGAGGGAGTTTATTGGAAGAAGCCCATCGTCAAACCGCCAACTACTGATAAACCCGAGGAGACTGAAGACAAAGAGGCTGTTGAAAAAAAGCCCGAAGTGATGGAACCAGTGTGGATGCCAGTCAGGATATTAGCCTACTCTGCAGAATTGTTGCCACCACAGCCGATGCCTCTCCCCATTCAAGACTCTATGGCTTCCCTGAGTGATGATATGATAGATTCCAACATCTTCTCTTTCGAACCCTACCCATACCAAGGGGACTTTGGAGAAGAGGAATATGATTATAATATGAAAAATTATGAAGGTGAAAATATAAACTCCATTAATGAAGTGCCATCGATAAAAGATGATGAACAAAATATGAACAATTGAATCAAATAATTTAAAACTGTTAAAAAACTTTTTTATTAATCAAACTCCCGACTGACCAGTTTCGAGGCAACACGCGTCTCTTTTCCAAGGGTACAAGTACAAATGAAATTTAATAATGAAATTGTTTCAGTCTATAGGGTTTGTTTAAGGTTGAGACATGAATGGATGGATGGGTAATTTATGATATTTTTAGTTTTTTTAAGATATTGGAGCATAAAGAAAAGACTGATTTCGGGTTTATTGAAATTTATTATTATCTCATCTCACGTGTGCACAGTCTGATTACTTAATAATTCATCTAGTCCTCAACATTTCGCACCTTTAGGACGAAAACGACCTAATTAAAAAAAAAAATGTAATTATATATCATCATAAAAGACTGAAAAAAAGAACATTATACATAATTTAGTATTTATTTTATTTTTTATTGTAACACAGAAAGGTACATAATTTCCTATAAAAAATAAGAAGGTGGTGTTTACTTGCTTCAACTGAGAATTTCCGAAAAATTAGTATTTTGAATTAGGTCGTTTTCGTCCCAAAGGTGCGAAATGTTATTTCATAAAAAACCAAACAAAAATCATGCATTGAAGATATTTTTTAAACAAAGAACATTGGACGCTCCTTGCGTACCATGTCAACCACATTAAGAAACTTCTGTTGTGATTGTAGGTGGTCCATATCGAGAATTTTTCTGAAATAAAAAAAATGCGTGTAAGCAAAACCCATATTTAAAGAAACCTATTATATAAGGGATAAGGCGTACGCATATATGGTACTACTTGTTACAGCTTTTGATAGAAGCTGGTAGGTTCTGAACCATCAGAGCAGCAGGAACTTAGTATTGTCACAAAGGTTGCTATATGGAGATAGCATTGCAAGTTTTTGTATGGGAAATGTCCTTATATTATCTTCCTTGGAATAATAAACTAGTTTCGTTCTCTGAACCCTTCAAAATGTAAGCTTTGTGAATATTGATACATCATTATAATTTACAACTTCTTTTGTAGTTTGTGAATGACAATGATATTTGATTAAATTCTTTAATATCCTAAAACTGTACAGTACATGTGGCACAGCTGGAAGGCCAACTCCTCCACCTTGCCTTCCGGCATGTGGCACTGTCCCACGCCGTTCCCTTGATGTTGACCTTACCACCGCAGTATAGGACTCACCCGTCAGTGTAGACCTTGGCGCGAGCAGCGGCCAGGTGGGCGTAGTAGCTGGGGGCGGGGTAGGACACGGAGCGGTTGCAGCGCGTGTACATGTGGCACAGCTGGAAGGCCAACTCCTCCACCTCACCCTCTGGCATGTTGGCATTGTCCCACGCCACTCCCTTGATGTTTACCTTACCACCGCAGTATACCACCCGTCAGTGTAGACCTTGGCGCGAGCAGCCGCCAGGTGGGCGTAGTAGTGGGGGCGGGGTAGGACACGGAGCGGTTGCAGCGCGTGTACATGTGGCATAGCTGGAAGGCCAACTCCTCCACCTCACCCTCTGGCAGGTTGCATTGTCCCACGCCGTCCCCTTGATGTTTACCTTACCACCGCAGTATAGGACTCACCCGTCAGTGTAGAGACTTGGCGCGAGCAGGTGGGCGTAGTAGCTGGGGGCGGGGTAGGACAGGGGAGCGGTTGCAGCGCGTGTACATGTGGCACAGCTGGAAGGCCAACTCCTCCACCTCACCCTCTGGCATGTTGGCATTGTCCCATGCCGTTCCCTTGATGTTTACCTTACCACCGCAGTATAGGACTCACCCGTCAGTGTAGACCTTGGCGCGAGCAGCGGCCAGGTGGGCGTAGTAGCTGGGGGCGGGGTAGGACACGGAGCGGTTGCAGCGCGTGTACATGTGGCACAGCTGGAAGGCCAACTCCTCCACCTCACCCTCTGGCATGTTGGCATTGTCCCACGCCGTTCCCTTGATGTTTACCTTACCACCGCAGTATAGGACTCACCGTCAGTGTAGACCTTGGCGCGAGCAGCGGCCAGGTGGGCGTAGTAGCTGGGGAGCGGGGTAGGACACGGAGCGGTTGCAGCGCGTGTACATGTGGCACAGCTGGAAGGCCAACTCCTCCACCTCACCCTCTGCATGTTGCATGTTGGCATTGTCCCACGCCGTTCCCTTGATGTTTACCTTACCACCGCAGTATAGGACTCACCCGTCAGTGTAGACCTTGGCGCGAGCAGCGGCCAGGTGGGCGTAGTAGGTGGGGGCGGGGTAGGACACGGAGCGGTTGCAGCGCGTGTACATGTGGCACAGCTGGAAGGCCAACTCCTCCACCTCACCCTCTGGCATGTTGGCATTGTCCCACGCCACTCCCTTGATGTTTACCTTACCACCGCAGTATAGGACTCACCCGTCAGTGTAGACCTTGGCGCGAGCAGCGGCCAGGTGGGCGTAGTAGCTGGGGGCGGGGTAGGACACGGAGCGGTTGCAGCGCGTGTACATGTGGCATAGCTGGAAGGCCAACTCCTCCACCTCACCCTCTGGCATGTTGGCATTGTCCCACGCCGTTCCCTTGATGTTTACCTTACCACCGCAGTATAGGACTCACCCGTCAGTGTAGACCTTGGCGCGAGCAGCGGCCAGGTGGGCGTAGTAGCTGGGGGCGGGGTAGGACACGGAGCGGTTGCAGCGCGTGTACATGTGGCACAGCTGGAAGGCCAACTCCTCCACCTCACCCTCTGGCATGTTGGCATTGTCCCACGCCGTTCCCTTGATGTTTACCTTACCACCGCAGTATAGGACTCACCCGTCAGTGTAGACCTTGGCGCGAGCAGCGGCCAGGTGGGCGTAGTAGCTGGGGGCGGGGTAGGACACGGAGCGGTTGCAGCGCGTGTACATGTGGCACAGCTGGAAGGCCAACTCCTCCACCTCACCCTCTGGCATGTTGGCATTGTCCCACGCCGTTCCCTTGATGTTTACCTTACCACCGCAGTATAGGACTCACCCGTC
Organism: Micrasema minimum; assembly: GCA_022494985.1. Lineage (NCBI taxonomy): Eukaryota > Metazoa > Arthropoda > Insecta > Trichoptera > Brachycentridae > Micrasema > Micrasema minimum. The sequence continues at coordinate 23,952 of JAGVSP010000663.1, forward strand.
AGTGTAGACCTTGGCGCGAGCAGCGGCCAGGTGGGCGTAGTAGCTGGGGGCGGGGTAGGACACGGAGCGGTTGCAGCGCGTGTACATGTGGCACAGCTGGAAGGCCAACTCCTCCACCTCACCCTCTGGCATGTTGGCATTGTCCCACGCCGTTCCCTTGATGTTTACCTTACCACCGCAGTATAGGACTCACCCGTCAGTGTAGACCTTGGCGCGGGCAGCGGCCAGGTGGGCGTAGTAGGTGGGGGCGGGGTAGGACACAGAGCGGTTGCAGCGCGTGTACATGTGGCACAGCTGGAAGGCCAACTCCTCCACCTCGCCCTCCGGCATGTTGGCGTCGTCCCACAGGCAGTGGTAGCGAGTGGGCCGTGCTGTTCCCTTGATGGACGCATGAGACAGCTGCGTAGAACATCATTGCGCATAATTAGTTCTGTAGTAGTTTATATATCACCTTCGAGCAAGAATTTCAGAGAAGTGACATTCCATACATGAAAAATACTACCGTGTCTGACGTGTCTAGTTACCCACTATGTCATCAATAGGCATCTTCGTCATCACTAGACAAATACGTCACACGATTCTTGTATTTAAAAAAAAAAAAAAAATTGTATTGACCTAAGAGTGCTGGAGTCTTTCGAGTCTAAAGTTAGACGGTGGAATTTGATAAGTGGTGTTATGAAATTAACCCTAGGAAGCAAATTTGTATGGAACTGCCCCTTCTAGTGAATTCTTGTTTGAAGTTTATCACTATTTATTTTAAACACTGTAAATTATACAAACATATGAATAATAAAATAATGAAAGGTTATTTTACATACCAGATAGAAATCAAATTCTGTCGGATGTGTTATAATGGAGTCAATACATGTCCCAACAGGTACATTTTGATTCTTGTCTTTATCTTTTGGGTCTACAGCAAAGAATCTATAATGAAATTTGTACTCAAAGGTTAATGTTAAAAATAATATGAGCAAGATCTATTACCTAGATCTAAGACACGTTTGTTCTCTAAATCTTTTGATTACTGTATTTTCTATTTACAGAATGAGTTATTTTTTTCACTTAAATATTCCAAAACCATTAAAAATTTATAAAACATATTAGTTTTAATTCAACAGTTAAATCGCTCTTGAGGTATATTTATATGAAAACAGCGCTATATAAATGATCTAAAATAATAATAATACTAAGTGTTTCAAATAGGTCAAATAATACATTTTGATTACCTCGTGTGATGGCGTTTTTGAACGACAAAGTATGAAATTTTAGGTTGGTATTCCTTTTCTAAATCAGAGCAAGCACCTCTAATTGCCATTAACTCACTATTTAATACCTGTAACAAAATATTTCAAATGATTTTCTTGACACATAAAGAACAGCACACACAAAGCAAATATGATGAAGTGCGTAATTTACCGTTTCGAATTGGCCTTCTGAAACTCCATCTCGGAAGAAAATGATTTGAAGAGGCTTTAATTTCGTCATTCTGTAGAAAAAAACATCAGCTGCTCTTTTACCATAGATCGCAAGTCAGATATTATTTCCATCTAAAATTTAATCAAACAATTTGAGAATGTCCAAATGCATGCACACCAGTACTGCTACATTAGCAGTGTACACCAAGTGCAGTAAATCTTGATAAGGCTGCATCCTGAGAGTGATGTTATACTTGAAAGCCTTGGGGTCGTGCGAGGCGACAACAGCGGCGAGACTGGGTTCGCCCATCTGGCCGGGGGCGGGGTGCGTGACGTCAGCGCCCATGATCATGCAGGGCCTCTTGAGGCACGGGGGCCCGTCCAGCTGGTGGAGAGCGTGGTTGGCCCCGTCCAGCTTGCTGTTCATCTTGAGTAGCAGCTGCGAGGCTGTGTTGTCCACCATGCGGCTCACCGTGCGCTGCTTAATGCACTGCGTCAGGACTCCGCACTCCAACTCTGCCACTTGTTTCACCTGGTCATACAAATTAACATTATTCATCAAAAATGCAACTAGGCTTGGCAATTTTTTCCAGTCTGAAACTATCCACCCTACCGGGAAGTTTGGTGGAATTGGGGACGATAGAGCTTCCAGTTGTGACCCCGTAGATTGGTGTTGGGATTTAATTGGTGCATCTCGTGCAGGGGGCAGCCGTTGTAATCATTGTGATGGTAAATTGAAATATTTCAACATAGTGACTTTTAAAATATATGAAATTGTTCTCCGATTACAGGAATATCGACATTTAGCTCGTATTGAATTATACCGAATAATTTATGGTGCTATAATTCGATACTATTCCATATTCGTTTCCAGAGCTTTTTTGAGATCTCAATAATTGTAAATAAGTTTATACATACCATGGCATAATTATTATTCCATTCAGACACTATAGCCATGACCATTTGCACTTTATTTCTGGCTGCTTCAGTCATCAAACCTTTTAGATCTCTTATTTGGATATCAGTCTTCACCACAGGCTGTGATATGGCCATTCCCACTTTGCCTCCCATCCTAATAAGCTGTAAGTATCATTAATTCAATATTATTAATATCTATTCAGTATCAATCTCATTATTTTAAAAATGGTTTCCGTTAGTAAATATATTGTTGAAAATTGGTGTCGGTATGTTTAAATTTCAGTTTATCCTGTTTTTAAAATTAACAGAGATAGCTTTGTATAGCCTAGCGCAGGGAGTTTTGTGCGCGGAATGGTCCGGGAAGCGAGACATAAAACAAAATGTTTGGAGATCCTTGTTTCATTACATTGGGTGTGCATTATTGGGATTATTTTTGACAAAATAAGTTAAGCTGTGTGCTAAGTAAACGTTGTTTCTGTTTCTGGCATAATTATTATAACTAAAACTAGAAAGCTTCTTTCCTAGAAGTTTTTTTTGTCACATTGAGTCCAGAAAAAAAACTAATACTGTAATGATTATTACCGAACTAGATAAATTATCAATATCCTTGCGATTTGACCTTGCCATATCTATGATCATCCAATTTTGAAGGTTAACAGGAACTCGGAACTTGCTGGCAAACCACTGTCCATTTCTAAAAAAACAAAAAGTGGTTCTAACTTGATGTAAAAATTGTATATAATAAAAACAAGAGAAAAATCTCACTGAAAAAATGACTTACCTTGGCTCAACTCGTTGGGATCCTCCATATTCTAGTCCCGGTGCCTTGATTACCCTTCCTTCCACTTTCTCAAACACTTCAGACACCTGGAGACCAAATTCCTTAAGGGTTGGGTCCTGATTGTACTTCATCTGCGTTGGAAATACAACGTAAGACAACAAATAACATAATATTGCAGTAAGAGTGCCATATTTATCATCGCTTAAAACCGCCGAAACACTGCCTTTTTTTTATATGGCATTTTTTTCTTATACATTACTTTTCAATTTTGTAAAGAATGACAAGTTAACAAAAAAATTGCAAATGTCATTAAATACATATTTAAATTCATTCTTCAAAATAGTTTTACAAACCTATGCAGTGTCATTTCTTAAGCAATGAAATTAAAGAAAAACACATTTGAATAAATATTTCATATAGACATATCGACGGTGGAAAGGAAAGTTACTAAGCGACATAATATGTGCATAGGAAAATTATACCAAGTGACATCATATTATCATGTCGCTCGGCAACTTTTTCCTTAACACCGTCGATATAAAAAATATATATTATAAGGTTACTTCCAATCGGTTGGAAATACTTGATCAAGAAAGTAGAAATCTAGGTATGATAAAATGTATTACTGGATATTACAATTATATGGAATATAACATACACTGGCGATTGCATCCATGACCTTTCGTTTCCTGTCATCGGCTGGAGCCGCAGAAGCTCTGATCATATTGGATGTTTGCATGCCGTCCAATTTACGAACAATAACCTGACAAATAAAAACATGAGTTAAGTGATTATTACAGATATCTATAAAATGCTACTTACAGTTGTGATGATGAAGCACATATTTCTAATGAAAATATTATGACGGAGAACACCTCTGTGGAGTTTAGCGACTGGCGTATATATAGTATAGTAAGTTGAAGTGATAGAACAATCAATATCCATTAGGGTGTATATCCGGCTTAGATTTACTATACTGTATGCCTTAGCTGTCAATACACAAGAAATAGTGACTCTATGCCAGTGGTGGCCAAACCGTGGCGCATGCGCCAAACGTGGCGCATTGAACAATCACAAGTGGCGCATTGCATCCTTGTGGCCATTCTTTTAAAATAGGCCATAACTACTGAATCCATATTTTAAATTTTTTGACTTTTCATAAAAAAATTCACTGTGCACCCAAGTATTTACTAGTATATAATATAATCTGTTCACCCAAGTGCCAAAATCACTGCTATTGTTCTCACAGTTACCGATTGTGTCACGATAGGTGTTGCCATTGCGCGTTCCGACTCAAACGTTCGCAAATACTTTGTACCAGGCGCGTGCGCTCCATAGAGGCATAAAAGCATTGCCTACCCTAGCGATTTTGCTTACAAATAATATAATGAATCTAAGAAAATTGTTTCAAGAATCTTTTCAAAAATTTCAAAAATACGCGCGATTTACGCTTTGTTATCCGTACCCACTAGCATAGCGCCTTCTTCCCACTAGGATAGTAGCAGTGCGCGCCTGCGCATTGCAAAGCAGGCATATTTTAAAATGCCTTGGCACTGCTTTCACCAATCAAAATAGATGACCTTTGTGGACCCTATGGTGGACTAAAAGTCGCATGCGACGCGACACTTCCGTACAATATCGGTACAAAATCATCGCTTACGGTACTAAATCACTCGGCATTCAAAAGTGTCGCTTGCGACAATCCGTTTCTTTTCCCAAACCTAAACTTTTGTGAGGTCAGCGCCATCTAGCATATTTTGCTTGCATTCTTATCTCAACAAAAAATACATAAACTGTCTTTATCTTGCGCATGTCAGATTGTTTTTTTTATTGTTCTGCTGTGTTGATTGAAAAAAATGGAAAACTGTTCAACTTGTGGTGAATTAAATGTGTGCTTAGCTCAATTAAAAAACGGCGCGTTTTCTGGGTTAACTTTTAGTGATAAATCGCGTATTATTCACAACGGAAGATGTGTTCCAAAGTTAGAATTGTATCAAAAAAAGCAAAAAAAAGGTTTGGCTGTCACCCGTAAATTTAATTTAAAATGTTATGATAGTTATAATTGGTTAGCAGGTTGTGTACACACAAATAGCTTGTATTGTTTTCCCTGCATTTTATTTTCTAATAAGAAAAAGGTTTGGAATGACGGCGGTTACGTCGATTTAAATAATTTAACAAACGCCTCAAAAAAACATGACATGTCAGAAAATCATTTGGATGCATCCGTTAAATTTAAAATGTTTGGTAAAAATCGTATTGAAACGGGGTTAAACGTTCAATTAAAATTAAATATTCAAAATCATAAACGCAAAAGTTTATAGGAATAGAAATGTTTTTCAACGGTTAATCGACGTAGTTTGTTTTTTGGGAAAACAAGAATTAGCTTTTCGGGGTCATGATGAGACAGCTGGTTCTTTAAACAAAGGTAATTATTTAGAAATTGTTGACTTAATATCTAAATATGACGGTATTCTCGAAAACCACTTACAAATATCTACAAGTTCATTCACGGGATTGTCAAATAGAGTTCAAAACGATTTAATTTCAAGTGTAGCATCCGTAATAAATCAAAAAATAAAAAAACAAATCAGTGAGACAGATTTTGTAGCAGTAATGATCGATGAAACTCCAGATGTAAGTGGCCGCGAACAACTAGTAGTAATTTTACGATATTTTAATAATTCGGAAATAGAAGATCGATTTATAAAATACATTGACGTTAGTGCTGATCGCACAGCTAAAACATTAAGTTCTATTGTTTTAAAGCTTCTAGAAGAATACGGTTGTTTATCGAAATTAGTTGCACAAACATATGACGGGGCTGCAGTATTATCTTCGAATAAAAACGGGGTTCAATCGATTATTAGAAGTCACTGCCCATTAGCTTTGTTTGTTTGGTGCTCAGCGCACGTTCTTAATTTAATTCTTTCTAAATCTTGTGAACGCATTAGTGAAACAAAACGTTTTTTCAATTTAATAAAAAGCATGGCTAACTTTTTTCATAGTAGTACTAAGAGATTATCTCATTATAATAAGTTAGGAGACGTTAAAAAATTGCCACGGGTTGCAGAAACACGTTGGACTTATAATTCTCGCACAATCAATGTAATTTACAAAGAAAGGGCACGTTTAATAGATTTTTTCGAGGACGTAGTTGAAAATGTTAATTTTTGGGACGGCGAAACATTATCACAAGCATCTTCGTTTTTTCATAACTTTAATGATTTTGAGTTCAATTTTCTTTTAAACACATTTCACCAGATATTTGTAGAGACTGATATACTTTATGAAATAATGCAAAAGAAAACATCGGATATAGTTTATTGCGTAGATAAAAAAAAAAAAATTGAATCATTTATGGAAAATTTTAGAGCCTGTTTCGAAAACATATATACTGCAGTTGTGGAAATTTGTGGCCAGCCTAAACGAAAACGTAATATTAACGACGTTAAAATTCATTTCAAGCGTATATTTACCGAAATAATTGACAACATTCTTAGTGAATCCCGCGATCGTTACGGAAACATAAAAAAATTAACTTTTTTTGAATTACTGTCGTTCGAAACTTTAAAAGTTTTAATAGTACATTCCCCGATATATTGGTAAATAGTCTAGATACGTATACTTCACATAATTTCAATTTGGATCGTCTTAGAAATGAGTTAAGGTACATTTATAAATCGGAAGAATTTTAATAATATATCGGTGTGTATAAGATTATAGAGCATATCTATGAAAATAATTTACAACTAGTTTTCCCCCAAGTTTTACAGTTAGCTAAATTAATAGTCACTATCCCCGCGACTAGCGCATCAACTGAACGTTCTTTTTCTGCATTAAAACGGATACACACATATTTACGGAATTCACAAGGTCAACAGCGTCTTTCAGAACTTAGCATGATATCGATTGAAAAAAACTCATTTTAGATATGAAACGGTCCGCGACATTTTACGATGACGTAATCAACTCATTTAAAAAAAGATAGACGTGTCGACTTGATTTATAAATAGTAAACATACGAGTAAAATAAAAATTATTTGAGGAATTCATGAAACATCGCAGAACATTTTCTAAATTGTATTGATATAGACAACCAACGGCTTTTCTCAAAGCCACTTCGGATATCCAGTACTTGGCTTTTGAAATATATATTTGAAGCGATTATTTGGATATTCGATGTGGCTTAGATAATTTCAACTGGCAGCAGCCTTCTGATTTTAACACTTGTATCTGGTAAGACTTTTCTTATGTTTGATTAGGAAGTCAACCATTTTTCTCTCTGCCTACCCTGAGGAAAAACCCTGTGCACGCCACTGCTTTGTACCTAGGTTTTGCGCACTAGCAACACGAAGCAGTTCCTATTCCTATCTCTATTTTACAACCACAAACGTGAACGTAAGGTAGAAAAAGTTCAATTTGTACGGCGCATCTGACCTTGTCTGTGAAAAAATTGGCGCATGGTATACAAAATGCTGGCCACCACTGCTCTATGCTGTCGCCATTGCGGCATGGAAAAATATCAAGTTGTTATTTACTTTTTACAATTTTGTGGCGACTTACTAAAAATTTACTTTTGAGGGGGGTTTAGCTGTTCTTCCGCCTTTAATTTTTTTCAGTTTCAGTTTATTTTATTCAAACTAGATATATTTTGTATACATTTTGATAGTTTATAATTGCAATAAATACAAAAACAAAAAACAACCGAAAAGAAAGTAAAGAAATTCAAATAAAATATTATAAATTGTCTAGTGTCGAGTTGAGTAAACACTGAGACCTTTATTGTAAACTCACCTGACCAGGTACTATTGTGCAGAGCTCAACCGGGAAACAGATCTTACGCGGACCACTGCGACTACCCACCCACAGGCAAGGCAAGTGAGGGTACTTTATCCTGTGAGAAGGCCAGATTAGTACAAGAGAGACGAAAGAGAGCAACAACAAAATTTTAAATCACACAAATTGTCGCTTAAAAAACAACGCCGCGGAAGTCATTTCTTTCAAATTTTTTTAATAATAAAAATAAATCTATGCAATCTAATGATATTTGCATATACAGTTAAACTTCCATATAACGAACTTCTATAATAAATACATTTTTTTACTGAACATTCAAGCTGTATTTCATATAAATTAGACTCCATATAACGAAGTCCAATTTCTATATAACCAACTTTTTATCCGAAAAATGTCAAAGCGTTGCAAATGTTAAAGCGATTTTCTTATTTTTCGTATTAGATTTTTCTTGCAAAGCTTTACAAAACGTTATGTACAAGTCTTTGAGATTTGTAAAATTTTTAACATTTTGCTAAATCCTTGTCCTTGATTTTGGGTCTTTAGATTTATTTGAAAGGTCCGGCCTTATTGCAGGCAATGAAATTTAGTGTAAAATGCAGCAATATTACCCAACACTCTTTTTACTAGGAATTTCTCCGGTCCATAATAAAACCATTGTTCATTTGTCCATTGTTCGTTTTAGGTTAGTCCAAGACAAAAAATGCACAGATGGTAAGGATTAAAATACGATACTCAATTTTTATTCGACACGATATTTAGCCATTTACACATTGACACTTGCTAAAATATTTATCATAGAAATTTAAATCAGAAAACAATTTTTTTTACTAAAAAATTACTTTTTCTGTGGTCAACTTCCAGCGGCACATAGTATTTCCCTATATCTATAGAAAATAAAGATAGTAAAATGTAAAAAATACCTAATTTGCCCTACGAATTCAAAATTTTGTATGTACTCTATATAGCGAATTTTCAATATAAGGAACATTTCTCCTGGGATTTAGCGACTTTGCTATATGGAAGTTACACTGTATTTCAATTTGTTAATACTATTTTCAATGAAGCCTAAGCAGTTTGTGCTTGAACCTGTTTTGAAGAATTAATGAAAACTCTTTTATTTTTTAGAACAACGTTTTTACTGCTGACATAATATTATTATTTGATTGTAAAGAATGAAAATTTGCTAAAATAAAAAATAAATAGCTGGGCACGCATTAAAATTCTATATCCAAAATAGTTTTGTAAACCAAAAGCCTTAATTTTGACATAAGCGGTGTTGTTTCTTAAGTGACAAAATGAGTAATATGAATAAGCCATGAAGGAACACCCACCTGTAATTTCTTACAGTTTGGAAGTACTGGATGACATTGTATTTCTTGCCATCGTCCAAAGTGAAAGTGTACTCTCCAGGAGGTGGCATTACATCATTTACCCTGTACGTACGTCGAGACGATGAGTTGCCTGGAATCTCATACTGCACCTAATTAATAAGATCAAAACCAATTTAATAGAGCTCAATTTCACTTATTTTTGCACAGTAAAAATGACAAAACTCCTTTCATGAAAACAGCTATAAACATAATTTTATTCAAATCTATCGACCCACCTTTAAAGTTTTAATGAACCTTTTTAAGTCATCTAAAGTGTTCCTGTCAAGGGGTCTAGGATCCTTGATATTGTTGCGGGTTAGTTCCTGGATCAGATCTACTACATTTTGCTTTTTTGGAAAACCTTTGTGGGCAACTAAAATAAAAAAACACACATTATAAAAACCAAATTTTTTAAATGGTTTCTGCAAAATTTCTAGTTGCCAGAAATGGAGGATAATTCTTTGTTTGACAGATCATGTATAAACCATGAGCTCATTACAATTATTACCAATGAAATAATGGTAATGGTAAATTATTGCCATCACAAGGAAGAGTAAAGTAAGTCATCCAAACCAGATTTATATTGTATTTCTATCCTGAATAAGGGGAGATGAGATGCTGGTCACTTACTATCTACATTGATGAAGGGTTTCCAGCCGAGAATGGCGCTCTGGAAGATGCCGTACCACATCTCCTGACCTCCTCCGAGCTGCACCACCTGACCCCGTGGCTGGGAGAAGAACGAGCGACCAACCTGTCCGAATTAAGATAAACTTACAACAAAAGATCTCAAATACTTCTTTAGTACCTATATAATATGTTATTGTTATGTATTATAAAAACAAAATATATTTTTCTAAAAATTAATATTTATTCCGCATTCTGCATCAATACTCCAAAGGGATCACCAATATATCTACAAGTAGATCCAAGTCAGTACAAGATCGATACAAGCGTTTATCTATGGATTTTCATAGATACTGGGTTGATAAAGGTTTTTATATGTACACGATCTTGTATCGACTTGCACCTACATGTATTATTATATTGGTTATCCCTGGCCAGAGACAACGGAAGCTTTTATAAAAAATGTGTAATTGTTCGAACCTTTACAAACTTAAGCAACGGAGTGTGCCGTAGAACGACATCTAAGCATGAAATGGCTCTCTGTGGTGCTTCTTGTGAACTACCTTGTTTCATGTATCTATAAAACAAACATTATTAAAAACATTCATTAGTTAGTACTATTTTTTATTGTCTCAAATATTCTTTGGTACTTCACAGTTGTTTATTTTTATTTATTTATTTACATACTGATATTTGTACTATAATTTATAGATGTATCATACAAAAAAATTTCTGTACCAAACTTTCTGAAAAGTCTTAAAAACCAAAGAACGGGTGGTGGCCCAGTGGTAGCGTAGGTCTCTGATTCCAGAGGTCGTCGGTTCGAATCCCCACTTCGACACAACTCGATTTCTATTTTCAAGCACTAGCCGCTTAGACTTTATTGGAATTGTATTTACAAATTGAAATATGTGCAAGTATCATAAGATTGCATAGATTTCTTTTAAATAAATAAATTTAATTTATCTGTAACTAGGGATAATTAAAAAAACAAACAGTTCTGAGCACTAAACATTCAGATATCTTTAAAATGGATTACATACTTTGATAATGAAGAAAAGTCAATGTAAGCTGCCCATTTTACGGTAACTTCAAACTTCATTGGTTCCTGGCGTCCCTCTTCAAACATTTCAATCTAAAAAATATAATAAAAATGATAATACATTCATTTTTAAGCTAGCGAAAAAATCTGAGAAACTATCAAACAATTTTGTAGAAGGGAGGAAGTTTACCAAATGCCATTTAACCTTCAACATGTCACCATTAAGTCTGCAGCAAGAATGATACGACGTTTTTTGTAGAAAATTATTGCAAATAATGTTGAAATCATACAAAATTTTAATTTTTTAAATAATTTAGCCAGCAGCAAAAGGACATTTTTTGTAGAAAATTATTGGAAAATATTTAAATCATACAAATTTTTACTTTTTTTAATCAAGAAAACAGTTATTATCAATAAAATTTTCTATATGGTAGATTATGATCACACTTATGTTATATTAAAATTAGAGATGTGGCGACTAATCAGGAAAGCCGACTATCCGGCCATATTTGTAGTCGGCAACTAGTTGGCAAAAAGTGCCCACTAGTCGGCTATTTACTTTATTCGTATTTCTATGCTTAAAAATAGGGAGATTGAAATGAAATCGTAACCTATATTAATAGTTTTTATTAAAGATTCAGCTCTACAGTTTTTTAATATAATCTAAGAATAGGAACTCTTCCTTTGGTACTTTGGTACTGAATTTTTATTTAAAAAACACGCCGGCTTGTGCGCAAACAAAAACAACACTGGAAAAAATGCAAAGTAAACAAAAACCTGTTCCAACATGATCGCGCGTCAAATGCCACTTGATCTACATCCAAAGCAATGATCGGCTTGGCCAACTAGTCGGCCTTTTTGGAACCGACTAGTCGGCCAAAGTCATAGTCGGCCCATCTCTAATTAAAATATTAAAACACAATTTTTTACAGTAGGTTTTAATAGGATAGGTTAAAACATTTAAAATCAATTTTAATACAGCAGGTTACGATGGTTGTGTTGGAAATCAATCTGGCCTGTCGTTTTTTGCTTCAGATTCACCTAATTTATAGATATTCAGAAGGTATACTCACCGTTTGTGTGCAGATTCCAGATGGTACAGGCAGAGGTCCACAGCTATATAAATTTTTCTGTCCGTCGTAAGCGGGAAATCTTCCCGGGAAAACTTTTTTTATGAATTTATCCATCACATGAACCAGCATCCCTTTGGGCTTATCTGGGACAATAGACACATCGTAGTGCATCTACAATAGATATAACATCAAAATATATAAAGTTAGTCCTATTTGGAATAAAAAGTAAGCATACGGGAATCAAAGAGAAAAAAGTATACGTAATAATATGTTACTTTAGGCATATGAGTAGGACTGTGGAGTTATAAAAAAAAATCTTCTACACCTCTACAAACATATCTATATTACTATCTGTTGGGACTCTCAACTCCACGACTCTTGACTCCAGAGCGCTACTTATTGTTGGGTTTCTGACACAAGTTGATGTAAAATGTTTTTCTGCCAAAAACCAATGATACGAGGGCACTATATACAAAGCTAGAATTTTCTATCTATTATAATTCATATTTCATGTGGCTTAAAAATTTCCTTTTCCATTTTCAATCCAGTTTTATACTATATTAAGCCTTAGTGAGAGATAAATAATTCTGGTTTTGCATCTAATGCTCTCATATACTCCCAAAAGATGCAAAAGTGTAATACAGTTAGTTGGAATAACTTTACTTACACCATCATCTTTTGCCTTCATGATAAGTGGCAAGTAATTGGTTTCTATCATAATTTTTCTTCCCAATTTGCTGCCGGTGTTTCCACAGCGTTTGGGCACCCTCAAGCCTACTGCTTGATCGATCCTGGCTACAGAGCTGGAGGGCGAGGGCACTGTATCTCCGTGTGATGGGGGTTTCTGAGGAGTGGACCGGACAGAAGGAGCACCGCCTACTTGGGAAGAGGGTTCCGGAGTACTCTTTTTCTGTTTTCCCGCATTAGGATTTTTGGGCTCGGCTGCAGGCGGACGAATAGACTGAACAGGGGGCGGGGTTACAGGTTCAGTTTTCACTGACAATTGTTTGACAGCCCCGGTAACGGCTTCAACAGTTGGTACCGGGGGCTTTAGACCCCATGCAGACCGAACAGGTTGTGCTGCCGGAGCAAGCTGCTGGGCTGGCGGAGACTGAGCGGCTTGAGGAGCCACGGGTCGTGATTGCGGAGGTTGCGCCGGTTGAGGAACATTAGCTCGTGGCACAGGTTGAGGAACATTAGCTTGTGGCGCCGGTTGAGGAACATTAGCTTGTGGCGCAGGTTTCGGAGCCACACTTTGCTGCTCCTGAGGTTTGCTCAAGTCAGAACCATCAGATTCTGAAAGCTTCCTAAACTTATTTTTCTTTTTCTTAGAAGTTTGGGATTGGGACGGTTGGGATGGATTTGTAGACGCCTGAGCGGGTGGCTGAGCTTGCGGTGTTGGTTGGACGGGTTGAGGTTGTTGCGAAGTGGGAGCAGAGTTGGAAACTGCGGCAGGTTGAGGTTGTGCCGGTTGCGACTGTTGGGTGCCTGAAGCATCTCCACCACCTCCTCCAGCAGGTTTTTTAGCTAAGAAAGAAAAGAGAATAAGTACAAATTATGTGTAACATTTCACATAATTACATGGAAATATTGCATCATACTGACTGAATACTTTGAGATTATCTTGTGGGTATTTTAATATCAATAAAGCCAAAATAAGAAAATAAAAGTTAAAACTTACATTTTCGACCCATATTGTTTGTTGTTTAATACTTATTATTATTAGCGACCTACTTCTGCAAATAGTGATATATTTTAGCTGAATATGTTTATGGATCTCATTCAATTATTCTCAGAGTAAAATGAAGCTGAATAAACTAAATTTAAGTTTTTAATCAATATTCCGAATTTACTTATTATTTCGTTTGACGCACGTTTGACGTTTGACAAAGATGAAATTTGACGAAATTTCAATGTTTTTATACATACATATAGAATACATAGATAAAATAATGGAATGTCTGTAAACTGGATATAATGAGTTTATAATATGCCGAATGTTTGAGAGCCCTCGCAAAAAAGTTAATCCTGCTTCAAAGAGCTGAATCAAAAACTACCACATGTTTTATCATTATTTGTGTAGGTTCTATGAAAAAAAAACATTCTAGATGGTTCTTAACCAGCGCCGGTATTAATTATAGCCCGGAAAATAGTTTTTCCCCGAAAAAACAAAAACTAATGGCTCTTCACTTTAGCAGCTTAAAAAGTTGATCGAAGTATGGGAAGCGTCGCATGAAGTAGACTAAAGTATCAGACTTCGCTATTCCATTTTGGCCAACTTAAAGATCTTTCAGATTCGTTCCTTGATTTACTTACGCGAATTGAACGCCTGATCTTTCATTATGGCGATGTCAAAAGGTTTTAAAGTTTTAGAAAAGTCCGCGCCACCTAATCCTCACAGCATATTACTGGAACATAGAAATAAAGATGAAACTCTTATGTTTGAATCGCAAGCAGTGGTGGTTCTCACAGCTCAAGAAGTGGAAGGTATGAAAAAGAACTATACAAAGATTGCTGATGCATATGGATGTCTCGGTGTTTTACAATTAAATGCCGGAGATAATACATTGTTGTATTTAGTGTTGGTTACTGGGTGCTGCTCCATCGGCAAGGTGGGAGATTTGGAGATTTTCCGCATCACACAGACCCAGTTCTGCCCCCTGTTTTATCACTCACAGAACGAAGACAGAGTTTCCGAGGTGAGAAAGCTCTTGAACTCCGGAACATTCTATTTTTCCTGGGCAGGTGGACCGGGTGGAGCTCAGCCTTTACTAGACTTGACACTTTGTGCCCAGCGCAAGACTATAACATCAGCAACAGATAACAGATTTTTTTGGAACCGCACTTTATTTATCCACCTAATGAGGTTTGGAGTTCAGTGTGAGGGATGGCTATTGAAGGCTATGTGTGGTTCAGTGGAAATTCGCACTGTGTACGTGGGGTCGCGTCAAGCGCGAGTTGTGCTCATTTCTCGCCTCAGTTGTGAACGCGCTGGCACACGCTTCAATGTGCGTGGTTCTAACGATGAAGGGAATGTCGCCAACTTTGTGGAGACCGAACAGGCCATATACCTCGATAACGACGTGACATCTAACATTCAGACGCGAGGGTCAGTGCCTATCTTCTGGGAACAGCCGGGAATCCAAGTAGGTTCTCATAAGGTGAAAATGTCACGCAGCTTCGGAGCATCACAGTGTGCATTTGAGAGACACTTTGATCAGATGAAAGCAAACTACGGCTCAGTAACTATTGTGAATTTGCTTGGGTCAAGTCTCATTGGTGGCAGTGAGGGGAGAAACAGATTGTTGCTCGCTTCGAAGAAGTATTCAGGCAAATGTGGATAAATAACGGTAATGAAATAAGCAAAATTTATGCAGGGACCGGTGCCATTCAAGGTGGCTCCAAGATAATCGATGGAGCGCGTTCAGCTGCAAGAACTATTCAGAATAACTTGTTAGACAATTCCAAGCAGGAAGCCATTGATATCCTTCTGCTAGGATCCACACTAAGTACTGAATTAGCAGATAGAACCAGAATTCTGTTGCCAACAAATATGCTTCATATATCAACTCCAATTCTTAGAGAAATGTGCAGAAGATACTGCGAATATGTAACACCTGCAAAGATAAGAATTACTATAGGTACATATAATGTGAATGGAGGAAAACATTTCAGAAGTGTCGCATATAAGAATGTTTCTTTAGCTGATTGGCTTCTCGATTCACCACAAACTTCACTGGTAGCTACTGCAGATATTAACGATACTCCAACAGACATTTTTGCAGTTGGTTTTGAAGAAATCGTGGACTTAAATGCCGGAAATATTGTTGCAGCCAGTTCTGAAAATGCAAAGATATGGGCCGAAGAGCTCGAGAGAGTTCTATCTAGGGATAGGCCATATGTACTGCTTTGTAGCCAACAGTTAGTGGGTGTGTGTCTATATGTATTTGTACGACCAGAGCTAACTCCACACATTCGAGATGTGGCAGCAGCAGACTGCGTAAAGACGGGGCTCGGTGGTGCTACCGGCAATAAAGGTGGAGCAGCCATCCGCATGGTGCTTCATGGCACTTCGCTGTGCTTTGTGTGCGCCCACTTTGCAGCTGGACAGTCTCAGGTGGCTGAGAGAAATGCCGACTATTCTGAAATAACTAGGAAGATAGCTTTTCCTATGGGACGGACTCTCAATTCTCACGATTATGTTTTCTGGTGTGGTGATTTCAATTACAGGGTAGACATGGATAAGGATGAGATTAAAGATCTAGTCAGAGAAAATGATCTCGGGCCCATTCTTGAAAATGACCAACTAAACAAGCAAAAACTCACTGGCAATGTCTTTAAGAATTGTTTTGAGGGGGATATTACTTTTGCCCCTACGTATAAATATGACGTATTCAGCGATGAATTTGATACTAGCGATAAATGCCGCGCACCCGCATGGACTGATCGTGTGTTGTGGAAGAGTCGGAGGGCGACAACTGAACCTGACACAGTGTCACCTGCTGGTGCTGGCCTTTTGCTGCACTACGGTCGAGCTGAACTGAAGCAGAGTGACCACCGTCCTGTGGTGGCCATCCTCGAAGCTGAAGTGAGCGAGATTGATGCGACTGCACGTCGTCGTGTGTTTGCTCAAGTAGTGCGCGACACGGGGCCTCCCGATGCGGCTGTAGTTCTTCAGCCGCAACGTCAAGTTAATCCGGACGAACCCGGAGTCTTTAACGAAGAGTTGATGGAGTCAATACTAAAGGACTTGAATTCCTTCGGTGAAATTACTCTTGTTAGGTTTGCTGACTCTACCGAGAACACCCTTTGGATAACATTTCGCGAGGGGCAGAGTGCCTTGCAGGCTGCTAGAAGCGGGGAATTGATTGTGGGTTCGGAAGTACTCATCGTGTCGCTCAAGACTTCAGAGTATTGGGAAATCACGGAGAAGGAGATTGCTCTGTGCAGCAACAATACAGTTCCTCTGCATCGGGAGTTGGGCCCGCCACTGCCGGCCCGGGCGCCTCCGTCCCCAGCGCGCGCCCCGCCGCCGCGCCCTGCGCCACCGCCCCCCACCACTGTGTCCCCCACCAGCGCAGCCACCCCACCCCCTCGCCCCGCGCCCCCGCCTGCCGCACCCCCCTCTGCACCACCCCCCGCCCACCCCCCGGTTCCCTCGCGCCAAGCACAGCCACCACCTCTTCCAGCCCGCCCCAAACCATAAATAATATCTCGCATATTGTTGAACATATTTTTTTAGTTTGCTTTAACAATTTATTGAATGTATATTTTTCTCAAATGCTGTATAGTATTGTCTTTCAAATAGCTCTCTGTAGTTTTACATTGATCAATCTACCCATGCCTCGAATATTGATCCATTTTGCCTATTTTGCCTTTCACAATTGAAGGCGTCCCTGGAAGAAGGGTCCACATGCAAAAGCAAAATTTGACAGGAGAGAGAAAAAACGCTTAGTGAAATAGACCCTTTTCCCACTAAAGCTAACTTTAGAGGTCGATTTTCGGCTATATTTAGTTACCAAAAAAAATACAAAATACCTCACTTTGTAAACACTGTTATAATAACTTTTTTAAAACAATAAAATCACTTTTGATCCCTATGTGCTATATAGACCCTTCTTCCAGGGAGGCCTTCAATTGTTGAAATAAATTAGTAATTAATGCCTTTGATATACCCCTCAATGTATTATCCCACCATATATACCTACTCATTGGATTTTTTTATCATCCTTTGTATGAATAACTAGGATAGAAATATTAGATTATAAAACATATTATTTACATATTGATTTGGACTTTTTGGCGGTACTTGTAAATAATCAAAACCAATCATTTGAGTATGTAGTACTTTTACTTGATTCTTCTTTCATTTTTTCTTGTACTATTTTTACTGTAAATAAGATTTTGGGAGACATTTCAGTTGCAATCTTAATACGATTTTATGTTCCTGCTGCTTTTGCACCTACAAAAGCTTTGCTTCTGGAATAATTTAGGAAATCTATCTCATTCAGATAGATTTATTTTCTCATAGTGAACATTGTTGTTATTTACATTCCATTACAATTATTCTTAACTCAATGTTTGTAGCACTCACTTTGTAGTTTTCCACAATTATTCTTGATTAGGTTAGGTTTCTAATTTTATTAGTTTAATGAAATAAACTTATAGATTTTGGGGAAAGAAGAGTATAAAACCAAAGATATTTTAAAAGAAATTTCTTGTGATAAAATAAGCCAGCATTTCATTTTGGCTGTAAAAAATATTTGGTCATATTGTATTATAATTTTATAATATTAATAGATATTTTTATTATACGAATTGTTCTATTGATAAGAGTAACGTTTATAAAATAAACCATACTTTGACTGGCAGTGTTAAAATGTTATTATTGTTATTTTTAACTTGGTAATTTCTTAAAGTTCGCTTGCATATAACTTATATGTTATCTTATATTTTTTATTATGATGTTTATATATATTTTGTGTAAGTAAAAATAATGTATTATAATGCAAATTCATGAGCTCAATGCATTATGCTGGATATCATTATGTGTATGTGTACATATATCCTCGCTTATATTATAAAACTGCATATATCAAAATCTGACTTAATAATAATAATTAAACGCTTATTAATTATTAATTCAGGAGCTGATGAAGCTTAGTGAAAATTTATGATGTAAATTGAGATTCACTCTATGTCTACCAAGAATTTTAAATTTTATAGAGACTGGTTTATTGTAATGTTTTTTTACTTTTTATGTGATAATTTGCACATAATGTTCAAGTTTTAAACCGATTTAAAAAAAATGAGTTTTATGTCCATTTGGTAGGTATATAAACATTTTAGTTTAACAAGTAAAATTTAACTTTTATTTGATACAAAAAATATTTACTTATTTTTTGAAATCTTGTTCAACACTTGCTATAAAATATAGCATTGACTGCCACGTAGAGTTAGTAATCAGCGTGTATCAGTACAGCATCGTGAATCACCTTTTTAAGTGTACGCAAACATCTGACATCTTGGTTTTAAGCCATTTTATGATATGAATCATTGTGATTTTAGTTGCATCAGTGTAGGGTTATTTATTCTTATCTACTGTAGTAATTTTATAATATATTTTTTATCATCTTTGTTACTATAAATGAAATTATTTTTGTCTGAAATGTCTTTTTTGTTTTGAATCTGATGTTTTTGTAGAATCACAATGTTTATCATAAAATATTATTAAATGTAGCTATCTGTTCTTAAAACTACGGTTAAAACAGCTCAGCACTGGGATCACCAATAAATGATGTCGAACAGTAAATAATCAAAGAGATTTGAATGATTGACATCATACACGCATAATAAATGGGATCTAGTGTAGTAAAGGTAATCCTAGTGCAGGTAGATACACAATATTTACGATTTTGGTTGGTTTTATCCCCACACCTATTTTGTCTGTATATAAGTAGTGAAGGCATGTAATCTATATGTGTAACCGGCCAAAGCAAACACTTATTTGTGCCGTGCCATTTTATTTAGAGCCGTGTTCCATTGTTCTCTGTACGATTCTTAATGTGTTACCTAGTTAATTAAGGTACACACAAATGTTAAAATGTATATTTTCATGTTATTCCATTTTTAGAATAATCGATGTTGCACGAAATCATCACTTGATATACAAGTGTCCAAATAATGAAATTCAATATGATAAACTTTAAATGTTACAGACTAATATAACATAGGTATTTAATATTTAGTGGTGATCTGCCCTTGATCTTGTTAATAAAATAGTATTAAGTAAAGAAATTTATCCTTACAATAATTATGATTGTTTCACAATAACGTATTAAAATATATATATGTTGTTGTTGTTTTATTGAGCATATAGTATTATGTAGTTGTTAAATAATATTCTAAACATCACAAGTGACACATTTCCGTCGTGGCCAAGATAGAGCATCAATAAAAATGTGAAATATGTTGTGATGCCAATTTCACTATATACGATATCTCCTACGGGAACTAAAAATTAAAAACTTGTCCTTTTTTATTATTAAATATAAATGAATACGTACTTCCCTGCTTTTTTGTTGTTAATATGAATCATTGTTATTGGTTATTCGGATACTGGTTCTTTTATATAAGATTTACACAAAACATTTAAAATTGTTGTAAAAAGGTAATTTCTAACAAATTGCTCCCATTTGATGTGTTATTTGACAAGTTCAAATTTTGTTTAACTGCACCAATGTAAATATAAAAAATAGGACATCAATTAGGTGTGGTTTAAATTATATTGTAGGCGATTATTAAGGTTACTGAAATGTGTATTAGCAAATTGTTTCTCAATGTACTGTGCTTACTGGCTTAATTTTCTTGTACTGTGGATTTTGTGTGCAATAAATGAACAAAACTGTGTTTACACATAATGTGTGTACATTCTGAACAAATAAATAATGCTTTGAAATACTAATCTGTTTTATGATTTCATTTAATTTAATTACATATGTACTTTAATGATTTAATAATGAACTCTGACTGTGGTACTGTGAGCCTTCCTAGTACATAAAACTACTTTCTTATACTTTCTATATGTGAATATAGAATGAATGGTGAATAGTGAATAATATGGGTTTCTAATGGGAGTCAATGTTTTCGAAGCATTTTAATATCTTAGAAAAGTGGGCATGTATCTTCTAGGCTGTCATCTGTATGCACTGATGATTTGTTTTGTCAGTGGAATGCTTTTTTTCGGAAACTCATAACGTTTTCTAGTAGGTGTGCATGCGTTCAGAAGCGATGGATGATTATTTCTCTAAGATTAAGTTTATAGGGAATAAAAGTGCTTTTTGTAAAATATGGTTTATTTCCAATTGAAAATTTGTTTATCAATTTGTTTATAATCTTAAATCATAAATAAACATTATTTATTTCTCAATTTTTGTTAAAATCTGGAAATTTTCTTTGTTTTAAAAATTGAACACTTTGAAAATCGTAAAATAATGTCAGTGTAAGGCACATTATTTGAATCAATATAATTTAAAAGACAATAACTACTAGATACATTTTCTGGATTTAAAAAAATATACCACTAACCTCTCATGTAGGTTTTTAGGCATTTCAATAAATCAAATAAACATAAATATTACAGGTTCATAAAGAAGATTTTTTTGTTCAAATTTTGTAAGTGATTTTAATTTTACTTTTACAATTTCTAAGTTTGAGTGAGGAGCAATATTCCTCTCAAGTAAATAGTGTTGCCAGGGTGATCTCAATACAATTTTCAAATAAGTAGCTAAAAAAAGTAGTTCGCAACTGAGATATATATTTAAAAAAAATATTTATTTATAGTTTAGGTTGGTATGCAATATTTATGATAAAGTTTGTTATGGATGTGTTGGTTAATTGATTGGATACTCTATTAAAATAATTTTATTGGAGTCGCAAGATCCTTATTCGTTGTAATGTTAAAATTCTAAAGAACCTGTTCAAATGAGTACATTATATTTAATTTGCTCAACATCTTTTTATAGCTATCAATTCCATTGTTTTTTGTGTTGTTGGTATTTTATGTTTTGTAAATAAACTGTATTAAAAATAAAATAGGTAAGTACGATAATTTTGAATAATAGCAGCATACAACTTAATTTAACATAAGCAGGGGTGGGCTGCCAATTTTTTAACAAGGGGCTCGCGGGAGGTTGTTGGGAGGGGGGTTTTCGAGGGATGGGTGGAGGGGGGGGGGAGGGGGAGGGGGGAGGTGTATCAAAAAACAATTAAAAATACTTAATATGCACATCAAACGACAAAATATAGATATGACTTGTTTTTTTACGGTAGAAAATTTTATAATTCAACAAATCTAATATTTAATATTAGTTGCAAATGTACTTACCTACCTCAGATTTCAATAGTGAAGTGTTCTTAAATATATTTCTCGAGAAATTTCAAAAGGCAACAAAGTTTGAGGTTTCATAATACATTTGAACCATCCACTGAAATTGCATTTATGTACTGATTTGATCTGAGAATATTAATTTCTCTTAATTTAACAAGGGGCTCGCCGGCCCAAGTCAAATTTAACAAGGGGCTCGCGCGAGCCCCTCCGAGCCCCCTGCAGCCCACCGCTGAACATAAGTACTCCTACCCAAATTATTTTATTAACTTTTACTTAAGCACCATGAATAAATACATGGTGTAACAAAACTCGATGTACAAGCTGGAAACCGCAGTGAATCTACATCATATCGTCGCCCTCATGGAAAAAACTCACTAAAAGCAGTTTTTTGTCAAATCAAGTTATTTACACCGGAAACTTGTAATTTCATGCTCTAGATATCAATGAAAAAATCGCAAAATGCTATCTTAAAAAAAAATTAAATTAGGTAATTTTAGAATTTATTTAAAAAAAAAAATCATTTCATTTTTTGAGTGTGAATTCACACACTCAAATAGGAGCAACAGACCAATGAAAACTGTTATTCGTATTTTAATAATTAGAGCGATTAGAAAATTAATTTCAAAAACTTTAAAACGCCCACATCTCATAATGTAAGTTTTGTCACTTGGTGAGTTTTTCCATGAGGGCGACGATGTTTGGAGTCATTTTTTTTTAATTTGACCTATAGTTTTTGAGAAAATTTATTACGAAATAGATTTTTTTGTATATATTCTTATTCTTCTTAAATACAATTTATTTAGTTGAATTAATACTATCCATTAAGAAAACAAAATAAAAAACGGCATTTTAACAAGAATTTGTGACATTTTACTTAATCTACGGCACCTATAGGACGAAAACGACCTAATTAAAAAAAAAATGTAATTATATATCATCATAAAAGACTGAAAAAAGAACATTATACATAATTTAGTATTTATTTTATATTTTATTGTAACACAGAAAGGTACATAATTTCCTATAAAAAATAAGAAGGTGGTGTTTACTTGCTTCAACTGAGAATTTCCGAAAAATTAGTATTTTGAATTAGGTCGTTTTCGTCCTGAAGGTGCGGTATATGAAAGCTTTTATGAGAGGAAAACCTCGAAAAATTCTTTTAAATACCTTGTCGATGGAGGAAAAAAATATTTTTTTTAAAGTCAAAAGTCATAGGTAGGTAGGTACCTATACGCATTCGACTCTTTTCGGGTTGTAGGTACTACGAGTTTTGTTACTCCATGTATGTATTGTATGTATCGTTTCATTGTTACAGCGCACATATAAAAAAATTCCATCCTGTTATAATGCTCTCACTGTCGTGTAATTAACAATTTTTGAAGTGAAAACTTCTTTAGAATCGTTGGGAGTGATTTGAAAATTTTTATGAAACGAAAAAGCGACTAAAAAGAGACAAACATATAGATCTATGGGATTTAGCCTGCGAGAGAATGAGATAGAACACAGTTTCCGCCGGCTGGCAGTAGTTCCATCTACCTCATCAGATACATCTACCAGTTGATCGCCGGCACCCCTTATACTTTTATAATGTGGAGGTCCCTAGGCTATAAAACAGAATTTGTTCTATTCATGTATGTGAAGAGGTAGATTCGACTACCAAAATTTTGTAGCAAAACCGAGGGAGAAGGCGCCTTGACGCGGTATTTCACAGATATACTTATTGATAAAATCGAAACAAAAACTTTTGTCTCATACTTTAGTTATCATAAGCCGCTCGTATCACTTGTAGAAATTGAAGACATGGATCATGAATAATAAAATGAAAAAAAAATATCAACTGGGTACCAATATTTATAATAAATAAATCCTATAATTATCCCACTCCTGATACTGCATTTATCTCATTCTCTCTCAGCTTAGTTTGATTAAGGTTTCACTTCTACCTGGTGTGAACTGCACACATGTTTTTTTTCTTATTTTAAAATAATTGACCATTGACGAGATGGAGAAAAAAACACGGTTTTGAGACTAACCAAAAAATGTTAAGTGAGATTTTCACTTGTTCGCGATTGAGAAATAGAATACAAAACATATGATACACATGTGTAATTACATAGGTATTTATAAAACATAAAATAGAGTAAAAACAGGTCAAAGTTCTCAACTATTGTAAACAATTATTCAACTAGTTTTCTTGGCCAATAAAAAACATTTACATTATGTATTTCTCCGTTGATATAAAATAATTTATTAGTACATTTTCATTTGTTTCATATTTATTTTACTATGTACCTATACAATAATTAAATATAATTTACATACAATCTGCATCCATATCCTTAAACACGTTATTACTTTTTTACTTTGCCACAATGCACTAATAAATATATATAATTATTAATAATTTATACGTAATAGTAGATAGTATTTCTATTGGCAACAAGGTTGATTTTTAATCGATGATCTTATATTAGGCATCTACTTAATATTTTTTACAACATTTATTTACAGATTAACTATTAACTGAATTTGTTTTAAATAATAAATAATAAATTTTGTTTTTGCAATTTAACACTGTTTGATCAATTTCTCCAAACTCTCGGAAGACATATTTATTCATCATACTGTCAAGAAAAAATCAATCGATCAGTTCCCGTATGTGTGTTGTTTCACTATTTCACATTTATATCAGGTCCACTATTTTTGTAAGACTGAGTATGTTGTCCTTAACCACTCCATTATTTACAATAATATATAAACACATTTGTAGGTTCATCGCTTACTTCAATTCATTTCAAAGATTGGTACACAAAATTCCATCTTATCCGATACTATGTTCTTCCGTGATTTATAAAATAGTTTATAGGAATAGTAATGGATTTTCTCATTAAGTTTTGCCGACTTTCCTTTATTGAGTAGGTCATTTTTAAACTTTTTATCTGCGGACACATCGCATGCTTAATGGAATACTGACCCATTATATCTCTTCCAAGCGTTTATTTTACTTTTGACACATGGGCGCCTATAAAGTTCCGTAATTATTGACAGGCAACCATAGACCGAAAAATGCAATACTTCATGTTTTTTTCTTGACGATAGTAAAGCACATGTTCTTTAGCTCCGATATTTATCGATATCGATGTTTATTGAGCCTACTTATGCAACGAGGATTATTCAAGTTAATTTTTTCCATGAAAAAATATAAAATGTGATTTAAATTAAAACCTATTTGTTTTTTTTTTTCTGTTTGTCGCGACACAGAATTTCTCAATTTACATTACGACAATAAAATAGTCCTATGCATATTTGGGTTTTCTGTAGCTCCTGCACCCGATGACAAAAACCAATCAAGGAGTTTATCGGGACTGTATTTTAAGTTTTCTTTTGTAAAGACATTATGTATTTTTTGTATTTTTTTTATTGAATAAAGACTGTTAAAAAAAAAGTTTAACAACAGCGCTTTCGTAATACAAACTCTGCTTTAAACGTCTGGGTATGTTTATAAAGTTTATAACTAAATACAAAATGTTGAGCAAAAATAAAATATAAATGTGTTAAATTGATTAAAACTTCTTCATAAATAAAGTCGATTTTTATGAGAAATCGATTCGGTAACGCATTAGGACATCCCTAATCGATACATAATCGAGCTGTCAAAAGTAAAATAAACGCTTGGAATTGGATAGTAGATAGGTCAGAATTGAGTTACGTACAGAGACAGGCTTCTGTGAGCGCCATCATCTGACCAATACTTAATCAAACGTCAAAAAAATACAAGCAATTATGATTGATGATTAATAAGTATTAATTTTATGCGTCAACCAGTAGGACGTCTTTTCATAACAAGACCTTCTTTTGCGATGTCCCAAAAATTTAGTTTCTTTAGTTAAGTCAGTATTCCATTAATCATGCAACATAATATGTATTCTACCTGCATATTATGTCATGCCTGACTTTTATTCCAGTCATAGCGGAGAAGATAATGGCCTTACTACTATAGTAAGTCCTTTATGCTTGAGCTTGCGCCACAGCAGGGACGGTAGCCGCGGCAGCTGGTGGAACTTCAGACGTTGTAGAAGTCACGTCTTCTGACTCGGGTCTAGCGGGACCCTCCGCACTGTTACTCCAGAGAGCTCGGTAACGCTTGGCTATAGTTTCCCAGTCCGCTACATTCTCTATCCGAGTAGTACTAGAAAAGCTCAGCTGTGAGCCAAGGGGACTCAGGTGCACAACTGATAGAGCCACAGATTCTGTAAACAATGATAGCGGGTATAAGTGTTTAAATAATTAGCAAGATGATAATACAATGCAAGTTTATTCATTATTTTATCTAAAAAAAATTGTTTACCTTTGGGTTCCACTTGAGTTTTCTTAACTTTTGATAACCACTTAGCTCCTGCTTTCGTTCTTGCACTTAATTGGTTCCTTTGAAGTCCAACCAGATGCACTAAGCTCGGTCGTTTTCTCTTTGCGATTCGTGCCTAAAATCATATTTGATTATAGATGATTCCACTAAAAATCCCTGAGAAGCTAGTGGATAAGATATTAGATAATGTTACAGGCTTAAGTTTCTAGTATGTTCTTACCTTACAAACTGCTATAAGATACATGAGCCATGTCGTGACAAGATTTAACGGTGATGGAGCTGTTGTGGTACGGTGCATATTTCTAATTAGTTTTGAAAGTCCATATTTCCACTCTATGTCAGATTGTGCCTGAAGGTATCATAAAATATAAAATAGAATTCAAATTTTTAAAGAAAATTATATAATATTGCTACAAAAATATTGGTTAACCACCATAACAATAATGATGTTATTCCTTTTTTAAGCAATTTACTATTTTATACAGTTTTTAAGAAATATAAAAAAAGTGATAAAAGTGAACTAATAAAATACTAAAAACCTGGTTTAAATATTACTTAAAAAAATCTACAGTTAAATAGTTGTGACGGTACCTACAATGAGCCCATTTAGTAATATAAATTGAGACTAATAAAGCATTTTATCTATCTATCTATGCCTAAACGAACTTTAAAGGATATAGTGATTTTAAATCTACATAACATTATGTAAAAATATGAGTAACGTTAGTTATGTACAGTTTTAAATGTGGCCTACAATTGGTTTTGCGGCTGCTTCGTATCAACATTTTTCTACATAAAACGTTTTTTTCTATTTGGCTAATATTTATTAGCAATACCATAATTTGCCGTTTTCTCGTTACAATTTTTTCCAGTTAAACATTAACTTTTTCTATGGTCCTTTTCTAAATAACATTATTTACAAATCCCGATCGCTTCTAACAGAAACATTTTTTTGTATGAATAAAATCGAGATTTTTGTATTTTTTTTTTATTATTTTGATGAAATTCTATATTTTTTACAGTTGACAATGAGTTCAACATATTGTAAGCTCAGTTTCATTAAAATATTACTTATTATTAATTCAAGAAAAAACTATTTTAGTAAAACCACAGTTTATGGGGCTTGTCAATTTTGACAACAAGATCGACGAAGATACACGATCAAAACCATAATTTTATTAAACGCAGCCATAACATTGTCTGTAGCTTAAAATTTAAGGAAATCATTTCGTTTATAAATTTTTTATTTGTTTTTTATTGAGAATATTTTCTCTTGTATTTTACGATATTAACTCTAAATAGAGGAATAAATGGAAGGAATTGGGAAGTGTACCTACTACATTTTTTAATTATGCAATTCTTTTTGTGTAGATAGTAACGAGTATTTGAAAATTTTCTGAATAAAATAAAAAAAAATTAAGATTGAAAAGATTCCGATTGAGATTAAAAAATTAAGATTGAGAAGAAAAAAAGAGAGAAAGAAAAGAAGGAAAGAAAAAAATAATATTTAAAAACGTATTGACCGCAAACGGATGCTTTAAAAGCACCCGTCTCCTAAGCGCACAAAAATGATCGTACTGAATCAGTACCTAGTTGGTGCGTAGAACCAGAGAAGTGGCTATGTACTATTTTCCTATTTCAGGCGCTACTTACATCAAAACTTGGTTAAACTGCCTTGACATTAATAGACGCATCCTACCTATACGTATAATGACATATTTTGGCGGGAAATCGCATTTACGATATTTTAAAAATTAATTGCGGACAAAATAATGCCTAAGATACTATAAATCGCCATCAAAAAAAAAAAAAAAAAAAAAAAATTGTCCCATAGCCTATTCAGAAAGGACTTGTACACCAAGTTTTCTGTGCAGAATAATAATACAGATTGCATGTAAAACCCAAACATTAAACTATCGAGTTTAATGTTTGGGTTTTACATGCAATCTGTATTATTATTCTGCATTCACAGAAAAAAATAGCATCAATTGAAGCATCAATTCATTCATTATGAGAGGGACCAAAAGTATTTTGACCATATTTTTATATTGGGACATTGAGTGATACCAAGGGGCTACTAGGTCCACCCTTTGTTAATTGTAAAATGAAGTAAGCGCCCGGATGAGCGCTCGTTAAAACACGACCAAAATCCGATCGAACGTCGCGCCGTTTGGTTTCATTATTATTTGCATCGCGTAGGTATACAAAAAATACACGATAATCTTTAAAATGTAGTAAGCGCCCGGATGAGCGCTCGTTAAAACACTAAATTTAATATAATAAAAAATCTACTAATGTTTTACAAATTTTAATCAGATAATGCACTAGATATATATGTATTCTTTAATACATTTAAAAAAAAAATCTTATATGTACTGTTTTTGTGTTATGCATCAAACGTTATTAAAAACAGGGGGTTTCTTTAAATTAATTGTGTAAATAAACGAAATATTTAAATAAAAATTTAGTCCGATAATTCACTAGAAAAAGAATTTATAATTACGTCATATTTTTTTCATTTTTATTTAATGAACCATGAAGTACAAGGGAATTTTGCCCTGACGTACATGAATGTATGGGGGACCCCGTAAGGGGCCTTTTTCTAAAATGTCTGATTTTGTACATTTTATTAGTATGTACCTACAGGTATACATGTCGGCACATAAGAAAGCCAATACTAACACATAAACAAATATTATGTGTAACATGAAGTTATTTAAATGTGTTTGTAAAATCGCATTGCCTGATTGGTTCAAAGTTTTTGGCGCTCAAAAATTGACAGAAAACATACGGTGACCATATTTATTTATTCAATTATTTACGGTACAAGTACCTTTTACATGTTAAATTTTATAATTAAAAATTAAAGAAAAGTAATAATAGTTTTTTTATTTTTTATTACTTTTACTTATTATTTTTTATATTAACATTTGTATACTGACTTTTTTACTGTACAAACCCGTTTTTTATTATATTCCGTTATTTTTTTTTGGATGTTGCAATATTACACTAAAATATTATTTTTACAGTTTTCGATATGATAGCAAAACGTGAATATTTATATTTAATTAGAATGTTAATATTTATAGTTTTTTTTCTGTAAAATAGTAAGGAATTGCTCATTTATATTAATTTGAATATACTTGTGTAGTATATCAATTGTATAAAAATTAAGCAGAAAACAACAAAATCAAATATTTAGAAAGCATTGCCAGCACTCAATTCAATAAACTACCAAACGAAATTCAAAATCAAAAGACGGCGAAATCCCAAAACAAAGCACTAAAAGACTACTTTTTAAATATTTTTATTAATAATGATAATGGCTAATTTTTCTGTATTGTTCCTTTTGTAATTATTGTTCCTTTTGTGATTATTGTATTTTAGATTTAGCATTGGTAACTCTGTAATCTGAAGTATTGTTATATTTAGTCTTTCTTTTTCTAATATCTGTCCCAGAATGAGTTTTGTAACTCAATTGGGAGTGCAAAGTATTTTGTACAAATTAAATTAATAATAATAATAATAATAATAATATTATTCCTAATGTATCTGCAATAATTGTAATATATATATGGGGAAGCGGGTTTGGTCACGTGACCTGCTATCTTCTGAAATGAATAAATCGAAAATGTTCTTTGATTGCGCATCGTAATTTAAAATCAAATGTTAAATATACAATTTTATATTTTCACAATATGGTCACCCTATCAGCATTGGCTTCTTGATGTGCCGACATCTATACTTGTTCCGCTGCCTTCGACTATCTTTTGAAGAGCATGAATTGTAAATAAGTAATGTTAAATGGTAAATTTTATTTTAATTGTGTGAAAATGTTAATATATTTTCCTTCTCTTCCTCATTGTCAGTTGTTAACAAGTTTAGACGTTAAAAGTTGATATGTGGTCGGTTTTCTTGTGATACATATCACAGAATGTGTTGATAGGTATAAAAATGTAATATGGTTTACCATGATGTATACAGGGTGTAACAGAACTCGATGTAGGTACAAGCGGAAAACTGGTGAATCTAAAAATCCAAGGTCAAGACACACTCGCGTATCCGCATCCCCCCTCCCCAAGCAAAACATCTGTTTAGCAAATTCTTGAGTGCCAAATGGTGTAAAAACTTATTAATTTCAATTGCTTTTATTATTATTACAAATTCGGCATTTGACTTAGTTATCTTTTCAGATAGTATTAACTTAATTAGGTAGATGATATGAAATAACAATTTTAAAGAATTTTCACGAAAAAAAAAACAACTTCTAACTCGATTTTCTCGAAAACTATGGGTCTAATCAAAAAAATTTATTCTACAAAATCGACTCCAAATATGACGTAGATTCACTGGTTTTCCGCTTGTACATCGAGTTCTGTAACACCCTGTGTATATATTTATTTGCATGCAAAAATAAATATTACCTATAGAAGTTTTTTATAATTGATTCTCACTGGCTCACCCTGTGCTGAGGACAAATTTTACTAGAGTATTTTTAAAATTCTTACTGTGGATCCGATTATTAATTGATTTCGTGTAACATTTAACAGTAGGTAATGTTACTTATTATTTACTTTGTTGGGATTTGAATTCAGTCCTCAACACTAGATACTTCTATTTGAATGGTTTATTGTCAGTGTATTTTATATTATATTATGTATAGTAGGATTATAATGAGTATTGCAATATATTTCATATAGCTACATAAGAGGAATATTTAAAATCTTAATAGCTTCCTACTTTATAAAGTGGTTATATTGATTGTTAAATAATAAATAATATTGGTTTTATGCTGTAATGTCAGTCTTACCAAATTTCAGTGAAAAGTGCGTCAGAATACAAGTAAATGATTTCCAAGAGGAGATGTTGTTCTCTCGGAAAACGTAAAACATTACCTGTATCCGCTGGTACGTGTCTGACATCATAGCAATGAGTAGATTGATCAGCACGACCACGGAGACCAACATATAAATGCCGAACACTATTTTGTAAAGATATCCTGTCCATGCGGGCTGCTCTACAGGGGGACTGGCGTGAGTGTTTTCTGTAGTAGTCTGCCCAAACACGGCGAAAAACAGCAGCTCGAACGACAGAATCGGGTTCATTTTAACTGCAATCATAAACATCAAAATTCACAATAAAGGCATGAGTTCCTCTTTCGTGAGGAAAAAACAACAACAGACAGATAAGGCCAAACAACGCTCTAAGACACAGAGATGCTTTAAAACAAAACTAACATAAATGTAAAGTAAACAGCCACAAAATCATAGTAAAACAAAATAAGACAATTTCATTCTCAAAATAAATATATAAATTGTAAGCGTGAAACAAAAGTAAAATGGCAGACGATGAAAACAAACGCTGAGCATACCCCATGCGCGGCAGAAGAGCACGGCAGCCTCTGCCTCTCTACCCAACAGCCTAAACATTGCCTAAATCGGTTCAGTACAAAATGTGCTACCTGAAACAAAATATAACTAAAAAATAAACATACAAGGCTCCTCAAGTGCGTAACGACATTCCGATCATTGAGAAGGTGTCGTTCATACCGACATAACACGTGACAACTTGGACAACCGACATATCACAAAGTAAAAAGCGGCACATTCTAATAATCACTAAACGGTCAAATATATATCTAACATCAATATGGTAATCTGCTGTAACACTTCAAATAAAAGGAAACAACTCCATGCTATGATCGGACCATGATAGCATTCAGGGACAGATGCAACTTGCAAAATATTATGGACTTTTTCAAAAAGCATTCGAAGGTAGCAATCCATAATGATGGGTGTGAAAATGGGACGGTGACAGGACGCATTCAACACCAATCTAATGGCCACAACCGAACTAGTCAGAACACATTCTGCACCTTGTGAAGGGTACCCGACTATCATAGTGAAGTAAACATGCCTTTTATTTCACACTTGTGGAAAATGTGTAATGACAGTGCCGGGATAAGGGCTCCCTGTTATACAAACTTACTCCCAACTCTGTGTTTCCTTCGGTAGTTATCAGTGTAATATCTTTTTTTGGGAGACGTTTCTATCCATTCAACGTCTTCGGGTATCTCACGCTTGGTTCGTACAGGGGGTAAAGAATCTATTGCATAAGTTGTATGTTAATTTAAAAGAACACAAATATTAGATCCTTCGAAAAATAATTCACTAGAAGGGGCGTTTCCATAATTTTTTTCTAAAATTTTCATAACACCACTTATTATCAAATTCCACCGTCTAAAGACTCCAGCACTTAGGCCAATACACTCACACTTTGGAACGTGTGACGTAGATGTCTAGTGATGACGCAGATGCCCAGTGATGACGTATGAGTGACGTACACACAGTAGTATTTTTCAAGTATGAAATGCCACTTCTCTGAAATTCTTTTTCGAAGATTAGATCAAATTCCCAAATACACTGTTTTCAAAATACATACTAAAAATGTAGGTAATAAAGAGTATATAAAGGAAATATATATTACCGTCGGAGAAGTATTTAGTTGGCTTCGGTCTTGATAAACTTCTTACTTCTTCGGATGTCAATGTTTTGAATGGCTGATTCAAGGCCACAATGTGCATAGAAAAGCCAAAAACGAAGATGGCTAGCACTGCCAAAAATCTGGCTAAATCTTTCATTAGATCTCCGATAATTATAGCCCAAGGTCCAAACAGGTAGTGGAAGGAAAGGAAGTCCAAAATTTGCACACAAGCAAGTAGAAAAGATAAAGCGAAACATTGGTTTCTGCAGTACATTAATGTAGGCCAGTGCATCTTCTCAACTATAATCATGCCGGACACGTGTGTGGCTACACCGCACATGCCAAAAATTAACACCATGAGCTTGATCCATCCCAGTCCAGAC